>JAOSBK010000008.1:800906-819367 GCA_027568895.1 Erythroxylum shatona
CAGTATGATGTTTGGTTTTGTCTGTTCTGTCTTGGGTGGCATCCATGTATCCTCCCAGGGGGTATTTGGGTGTTACACTCTCCTTGATTTGCTATCTTGCATAACAAACAAGTTGAATCCATATGTCCGTGTCATTAACTCTTAGTCCTAAGTCTATTTTTTACAAGATGAATAAAATTAGACCATAAATCAAGGTACTTCAGGTAATCCTCTTGCAAGGATCCAGTGGCATGATAGTAATTAGAGAAATTTTCACTTGGATCTATAGTCCAAATGATGGAGTTATCCATATGTGCATTATTTAAGTAAGGGAGATGATGGGTGAAAGTGTCAAACCCCTACAATTCACTCGCCATTGACCATTAATAAAGATCAAAGAAGTGACCTTAACATTAAGCAAAAGTTTGTTTCTTAGATGTTATAGCCTCAGTTTGAGAATAATAGGACTTAAGTCTAGCCAATTTTCATACCAAAACCAGGTGTTTTCCCCATTTCCAATCTTGTGTTTAATAAAAGGATAAATAAAAGCTCGCAACTTCGTTAGCAGCATAATAATCCAAGAAAACTTATGAGTACAAGTAGCTTGCCAAAAATTTACACCTTTAATGCGATATTTATGCATCCACTTTCCCTAAAGGGCATTATGATCAATGTACAATCTCCATACTCTTTTGTACATTACGACTGTATAGTTAAGGTAGAAAGGATCTCAAGGCCTCCATGTTTTTTCGGATTCGTCGCCTTACTTCTCTTAACCTTAGCATTATTGGAATGTTCAGCTTGACCTGACTAGAGAAATGCTTTAATAACTCGATCCACCCCTTTAAGTGCTTTCTTTGGTAGTGCAATATGTGTCGTCCAGTATAAATGTAAGCTACTCAACACCGAAGCAATAAGAGTTAGCCTAGCAGTATAAGATAAGAATATATTCTGTCAAGCATTCACTGTTGCCTTGATCTGTTCTATAAGGGGGTAAGCAATCATAATATTTAGGTTTGGAAGAAGTAATAGGGACTCACAAGTAACAAAAGGGAGTAGAATGTTGATTAAGCCCCATTATTTCCAATATTTTAGAAGTATTCCTGACATTCGCTAAGAGGTAAAGACTACTCTTTACAGAGTTATGCTTTAAACCAGACCAAGCAGTAAATAGTTCCAAAATATTCATCATCATAGTAAAAGAATGAGTATCAGTACCATATAGTATCAGAAGATCATCTATATACATTAAGTGGGTAAGGTTGAGGGCTCTGCACTTGTAGTGATAGTGGAAACCTCAATTGCAAGATATTAGTTTAGTGGTTAATCTAGAGAACCCTTCCATGACAAGAGTGAATAAGTAAGGAGATAAAGGATCGACTTGTTGAATCCCTCTAGCAATCTGAAAAGGTTTAGTAAGGATCACATTCATTATAACGCTCAAAGATGGGGTTTATATGCAAGTCATTATCCAGTCTATAAATTTGGAAGGCAAATGTAAAGCTTCTAAACATACTCATATGAATCTCCAGCTAACAATATCAAAGTCCTTATAAAAATTGAATTTGATCAAACATCTTCTAAGATCATTGCCTGAATTGTATTCCATTAGTAGTTACTAAAGTAGAAGTATATTATCTCTAATATTGTGGTCAGGAATGAATGCTCCTTGAGCTAAGTTGATGACATTAGAGATAGGTTGCTTGAGTCTTTCAACAAGGAGCTTAGAGATACTTTATATGTAACATCATGTTCCCATACTAAAGGTTAAAGCCTTAAATTTTGGTAATTGAGAAAATGTCAATGAGATATTAGAAGAAAATGCATTTCATGCTCATGCATTATATAATATGCACATAAACGTGAATATTGAACTTATGTACATTAAAAAAATTGTACATGCGTTCATTAACATATTCCGGCTATAATTGTTTATTAATGTGATTATATCGATAATTGTGAATTGTATGTGTTAAGAATTGATTTGGAGGATATAATTATTGACTCAGAATTTTTGGTAAAAATTTGATAATTTTTTAAAATTTTAAGGGTATTTTTGGACTAAAAAATATCAAGTGACAGAACAATTGATGAATAGTGATAGAAATAAATGTCAAATGATAGTAGAAATTTTAATATGTGACGTTAAGATTTAATGACTTACGTCAATGAAAATTGGGGCTGAAAATTGGAGACAAATAGACTAGTAGATTAAAAGACCAAAAGTAGAATCATAGGAAAGTGACAAGTGTCACTACCCTTGTCACATGCTATTCTTTTACCCAATTAAAGACCATGAAATGGTCTTTTACTTGCCCATTCATGACATATGCTTCATTTCTCCATCTTCTTCTTCTTCTTCTTTATTTTTTCTCTTCTTCACTCACGAAACTCACTCTCACCCTCACCATGCTAATTTTTGGTCCACCTCTTTCATCTTATTTCTCCAAGATTTGTTCTCTTCTCCATTTTGTTACCAAAGACCTAACCTTACAACCTTTTACTGATGATGTACGTGTAAGAGAAGGAAGATAGGTTTAAGAGAGGCCTTGAAGAGTTTGAAGAATCTTGGAGCTTAATCAAGTAAGTATGCTCTAATCATCATGGGTAGTTTTAAATGAAACTAATATGATGAGTAATTTGAGTTGATGAATTGATTATGAAATTTTCATCTGTGACTCGTGAGTGCTGACATGTATAGGTAAATGTCTTGTTTTTGTATATGTGATGATATAATGTTGGATTAAATTGAGTAAATGGTGTTTTGTGTGTGATGAACATGAGTGGTGAAAAGTTTTAAGTAAAGGTTTTGTTTTTGGATATATATGATGAGTAATAATTCACATATCGTTATAGATATGTTTTTGAGGTAGAATGATCATCATAATGATGTTAGGATGAGTGCAGAAAATTGTTGATGAATAGTATATGTACATGTTTTGTTTTTGAGTCAATGATCAAATATAGATCATGATTTATTTGTGAATGAGATTAAGTTGAAATGGAGTTAAGAATGAACAGTAAATGAAGTAGAAAAAATGATCTTTGTACAAGTTGTGTTAGGTGTAAAAATTGGAAAAAATTGGAAGATGAGTGCTAAAAAATGTAGCAGTAACATGTTCACTGATTATGCTTCTGTGAAAGTTCATCGTGGCCAACTCCTGGCTTCGCCGCAGCCAACTTTCCAGCACAGTTTAAACATGCTTCGGTATTTTGGCAATATATTGAGTTGTAGTTACCCAAATGAAATGATTCTTGATTTATATTAAACTAGAGAATAGGGTCATAATTTTTCTGAAGAAATTGAATTTTAATTTTGCCTCTAGAATTCCAAAATCTGACTTGAAGTTGAGCACAACATACTGTTTCAGCTTAAGAACAATCTGAATTATTTGGAGTGTAACTTATGGAGTACTAAACCAAATTGAATGATCTTGATGTCATTAGAATCTTAAGACAATGGGGAATATTTTTCTAGAGAAAGTGTTGCCAAATTACCGCATTTCCCTTGTCAATATGTTCATGGAAAATAGACCCAAAGGTTTGAAATTTTGGAGGTGTTATAAGAAGAAATGAGAGTTTGGATAATGTTTGATCTTATAATGTTAGAATAATAGTAATGAGTAAATTGTTGATATTAAAATACCAAAGGCATGAGTATAATGAAATGACGATGTCCATATGATTGTAGTTATGATTCAAAGGAGATGTGTAATGAGTATCTAGTAAAAGTGAATGAGAATTGGATATTATGAAAGCAAATAATGCTAAAAATGAGAATGTGTATAAGATATGAAATTTGATAATATACCTGGGATTGCTATTGAGCATGCATTGTATTTATTCCATATACACATTTTTGTATAAAGGAATACTTATAATTTGTGCAAATTTTAATGTGTATGCATCATGTGTATTGCATCATTTTGATGTGCAAGATAAACGTTCGCATTCAGACGTTTCCAAATTATAGAAACTAATTCTAATTTGGAGCGTATCGTGAGTTGACCTAGATGGCGTCATTTCATTGTTTATTCTGATTTCAATTTTTGCATTGAATGATTTTTGATATGATTATTATGCAATGTGAATATGATTGATGTGAATGTGTTGATTCCAGACATTGAATGTCCGAGGAGCTGGTTATATGTGAGAACATTGAAGTACTCCTTATATGTGAATATGAAAAAATATATGTTTTTTCAGCTTAATTGTTGAATGTCGGACTAAGGTTCGAAGATGAATATGAAATTAAATGTGAATCCGAAATCTTATGATAGACTGAAATTATGAGAATGTGATGCATTTTATTACATAAACGCATGAAAGATAAGGGTAGTTGTGACTGGAGTAGCCACCGAAAAAGAGCTTAAAGCTCAAAAAATAAAAAAGAGGCTCGAGCTCAGTTATAAATGTACCCGGCATCCACTAAGGGATATGAGACATTATCTGATATAGCACAGTATCCACTAAAGGATATAAGCTAGTAAATAGACATTCGGTCACAACAAAGTAATAAATGAAAGTGAGTCTCATGTGCATTACATTACAAGAAATGTGTATTTTAAATGATTGAAATGATTGATTTGACTGCTCTGAATGTGATGTTATATGTTAAATGAAGTGATGTAAATTATGCGAAAATATGATGTGATATGTAATGTGATTGAGTGAACCATCGAGGATAGTCATTCACTGAGTTTGCAAAATTTACCTAAAATTTGCAAAATTTTTCAGACTCTAAAAAGTTATCTCGTTAGGCTAACAGGAGTACAGCTGCTGCATTTAAGTAAGAGATAAAGGTCGTGATCAGTTCGTGTTTGAATTTGTTTTCTTATTTTTGCATCAAATTGTATATTCCGCAATTTCTATACAATGTATATTTGAATAATTCTATATGTATTGACTTTCGAAATTGGAAATGTATTGCAAAGAAGATTTATCAAAATGTAATAATAATTTTGTTTTCGATGTTTATGAAATAAAAGTATAGGTTCAAATTTGAATATTGATTTCCACGTACGCATGTGATGTTTTTGAAAAAAATTTATTGAGTTTCGAGTGTTTGACTGATTGACTATTATAGTATGTCACTCTTGCAGGATACGTACTCGAACATCACTTAAGATGTCAAGTACATGTCTTGCGAGAGCAAGGTGCTACATTATAAATGTTGTTGCACCAAGAGATGAGACGACAGTCTTTCATACTTTATGGATGATTATTTTTAGTCACCAAGCAAATGTATGTTTGATTCATTTCCTTGAGCGTATTTGAGGAAGCAAAGAACTCTATCACAACATCATGAGAAGAGTTCCCGTGATGTCCCAAGTACTTTGAAAGAAAAGTGCCACGAAATTATTCGGCCTAGGAGATTTCGAAGATGCATATTGAAGAGAGCCGTTTTAACATCTTTAGTAGCAATAGGAGAAACCAGAAATTCCATGGTATCTTGATCAACCGAGCAATCAAACAATTGTAAAACATTAAGACTAGGAGTTATGGGTTGATCTAAACCCATCAAATTCAGGAAGTGGTGTCTGGCAAGTTCTTGTAGTTTTTTCTGCTCAGAGAAATCTTTGCAATCACTATCATGTAGCATATTTATTCTATTGACATTCCGTCGTGCTAATAAAGATGAGTGAAAGAATTTTGAGTTAGCATCTCCATCTTTTAACCTATTCAGCCTAGACTTTTGTTTGAGAATGGAGGTTTCAAAGTTTAGAGCTTACTGATACTCTTAGAGGCAATGCTGTTCCACTGTTTTTAAAGTTATGTTGTGTGGAGAATCATAGCACGCTTTCTGAGCTTGTGAAAGCTTGTCCTTAAGGGATGAGAAGGGCTGGTGACGACTAGCCAAGAATCCTTTAAGTGCAAACTTCACCAACTTGAGTTTTTGCATAAATTTGAATGATTTGCATCCAACAATTTCAGTACTCCAACAACTTTCAATCAGTTCTGTAAATCCCACCATTTGAGTTAAGCCATTGAAAAATCGAAAAGGAGCACTTGCCAATCTGTTGTCAGTCATGCTTTGTAATAACATATAAGAGTGATCTGAAGATAAGTTTTTGCAGAAATGTACAAAGGAGTTAGGATAGTATTGCATCCATAACGAGTTTATCCAATTTTTTTTGAAAGAGCAAGTTTTCCTGCTAGTTGTTTGACCAAGTATTAGGGGACTTCCCCTACTCATGTCAGTCCTTGTGTGGAACATTAGGGGGTTAAACAATCCTCAGAAAAAATCACTAGTGAAGGAGCTAGTGAGGGATACAAAGCCTTGTTTTTTAGGCCTTCTTGAAACCAAAATAAAGGACCCTCTCTTCTTTGTTGGGTCCAAGTTTTGGGGTGCTTATTGGCGGCTTGTTTCCAATCATAGATCACACTTCAATGGCAGAATTATTTGCCTTTATAACACAGAAATGATTGGGGCTCAAGCCATGCAAGAATCTGATCAGTTTATTCATTTCCATTGCCAGTTTCAAGGTAGTTCAGCTGTATTTCAGATTTCTCTTGTATATGCTTCCAATTTTGGCTTCCAAAGGGCTAAGTTATGGCAGGATTTAACAACTCTTCAGCTGATGGTTTCTAATCCTTGGCTTGTTGTGGAGATCTCAATTGTTCTTTGTCTTCGGATGAAATTGAGAGAGGCCGGTGGTTCAATATTGGTCTAACAAAGGAGTTGTCTAATTTTCCAGCTCGGATGGACCCGGAGGATCTTACTTATACCGGACGGCTCTCGGCCTAAAGTTGGCAGTTATTAAGTGTTAATGTACATAGGCTTTTGCCTTGGCCAAGCTGCTGTTTTGTTTTCACTTCCATATATGTCACTGCTTTTCATTTGATAAATCATTTGTTTTGACAATGTGTAGATTTTTCAGGGTCATGTTATTTTGCCAAGCAAATAAACAGATTGAAAATAAGTTGAACATAAAATTATAGTTAAGCGATAGGAATCAAACATTACATCTACAAGACTGAAGATTGAACAGGAAGAAACCATTTTCCATTTGCTAAATCAATAGAAAATGTTAAAACGTGATATACATCAACTTAAACCACATAAACTCTAGCCTACTAGAAAAATGGATTACAAGATTCATCACCATCTTGATACCCTTGATCTGACATATCTGTTCGGTTTTATGTCCAATGTATACGATATCCCCGGTCTGAGTGTAACCTCTAGAGCAATTATCGTATTGCTAGAGAAGGAAGTTATCTATCATATGAAACACAACATCAGCACCATCGGAATTCAACCAATAGGTCTTCACCTGAATGTGTTGAGAAGCTAAATGTGAGAAAAACACAAACTAAATGACCATTAATTACAACCCAAAATTACTTGCAGATTACTATTCTATGAAGATAAAATACTAAGTATGCAGAAATCTTGCAGGCAGCTAACATTGAGTATACGATGTGACTGCAAAGAAGCCAGTTGATTACGAGCTTAATTTTTATCTTGTAATAGACCACCACAGCAATCTGGCCGGCTTTCTACTAGACATGTCATTCTAGTAGGAAAATTTCAAACAGAAGTGTGAACAAAGTAATAGCATTCAAAACAAGTTCCTTGTTACATCACTATTTTTCTCTTCGCTCCAGCTCTTTTGATAAGAGTATCACTATCTTCATAAGTTTCCTATGACCGCTTCTTTAATCAAAGAAATGGTACATCAACGAGTACATGATTATCATTTTACCAAAGACAGGCCAGTCCTTTATAAAGCATGAAAAGACTACTGCCAGTTGCCTCATGTTTTGACAATATTAAGCAAGTTCACAAGTTAAAGACAAAGAATTATATGGTTATCAACTTCCAAACAATCAGAGACATCAACCGTATTGTTTGTTTCCCTTTCCTAAATTCGTTTTGTTTAGAGCTATTTCCAGTCACTAACTCCCAGCTTGGTAAATTAAAAAAGTAATTGTCAACATAAACAACACCAGAAGCCAATCCATCTAACCAAAATAACAACTTAATATGCCCCATTCCATTATTTAACAGACAACTGCTCTACAGAATATTTAAGAAGATATCCCAGCCATGTCTAAATGACAATTCATGCTATTACAAAAAACAGAAAAACAACATAACACAAACTTGCCTGAATGGTACTATGAGCAATATACCGTTGTGTGCTTTGCTGAAAGCTAACATCTATGCGTTCCCAAGGGACTTGGGTGAGACCCTTGATCATTTCCTCTACAAAGTCAAAAAATGATGACTATGTAGTCAAGGTGTAAGAAAAGAAAAATGAACAGTGTAAGATGGAAAAAATGCTGTAGATACATTAAATACTATACGAATGTATGATTTGATAACACTATAGGGTACATTATACACAAAACTTATGGTCTGATAACACTATAGGATACATTATACACAAAACTTACATATGGTCTGATAGATTAATAGGGTAAATTATACACAAAATGAACGTATGGTCTGATAGATTAATAGGGAACATTATGTACAAAACTTACGTCTGATCTGATAGGTAAATTATAACAATATTGTAGTTAACCAGGCTTTTTCTTCTTTCTACTTGTGTAAATATGCTTTTTATTCTCCTATTATGTATTTAATCATCATCTTTTATCCATCATATTAATTCTATCGTCTTCGGAGGATTATGCAATCATAATTAAGGAAAAAAGAAGATGCTTGCTTGACAGCAAGATATTGAAATCCAACCATCATACTCTTTACATTCAGTTTGGAAAGGGAATGAGAGAATAAAAGGTATGCATCATGAAGAGTTGCTTTACTTTCAGTTTGAGAAGGGAATGGGAGAATAAAAGGTATGCATCATGAAGAGTTGCGGTATCAAGAAGAAGAAGAGTCTTACGAAATACCAAAAACAAAATTGATCAAGGAAAAAACTTATCTAATCAGATATCTCAGATATAAATGTCAACCATTATCACCCGCAGGGATCATCATGACCAAAGTAACATCGAGAAAGTCCAAGAGAAGAAGCAGAGAAAATAATGATGGATAGAAGTTTGTCATACCTTCCAAATCAGTCTCTTTATCTCCAACAACTTCAGATACTTTCTCATATTTTTTCTCCGAAATTTCTCTTTCAACATGTATAATATGTGGATATTTCTGATCTGTCGCAAGAAGATTGGCCTGGAATTAAAAGAGAAGACAGCAATAATACAGTTAAACTAGGATTCTTGATTAAAATATGAGATCGTGTCCAAACAGGCAATCAGAATAGAAAGTTGGATATCAGAAAACCTTGGGAAGTTCTTGTTGTCGTCTGATTGAAGATGTCCTCCAGCCAACCATATCTTCATCTAACTAAAGGAAAATACACTGGAAAATGTGATGGATACAGTTCAGATCTATGAGAAAAAATACACAAATTTAAAATTTTGAATGCAAAGGACAAAAGGATACGATCATAATTTGCATTTGCATATGCCACACGGCGCTTGAAAGCACGTAAAGCTGATCTACACAGTTAAAAAAATAACATATTATCTACCAGAAGTTAAACTTTCGGCCAACTAAATAATAGTAGATGATTAATACTAACATGAAACGTAGTTCATCAGAGTCATTAACCATTTGAAGCAGAAGTGGAGGTTTTCCACCATCACTGTCAGTGAGGAAGAGATGCTTTCCGGTCCTCCCAACTAATAAGTGTGCTGTCTGGGATGCTCTTCTCTCAAGAAAAGGAAGACCACAGAGGAATGGGAGCTGTAGAATCAAATGCAAACAAAAATCTCTAAGTTTATGGTCAAATTTGAAAATTTCTCATTAGCCATTTAACACAACCACCAAGCAGAAAAGAAAGTAATAAAATCTAAATGTTCGGAAGGTTCATTTTCAGAACACAATAGCAACTACAATTAATCAATTAAAACTTTCTTAGTCTTCTGTTAAGGAAATTAATCAGGAATATAACACAAATTCATAAGCACACAGACGAAAGAAACAAAGAAAAAGCAATGAAATGTGAAGAATACATCAAGCTTATGACAATTGAAGCTCGTGGAAGCATTGCTCAGTTGACCTGTTTATGTCCCTTTGAGCCAAGATGTGGTGTTGCAAAAGTTATAAAGTTCATAGGTTCCAGTCCTCCAATTCTAGCATCATTAGGCTGGCCAAGGTACTGCACTGAGTTCACAAGATCTTCACCAATGGAACTCCCAGACAGACTTGCAATATTGAGTTTTGGTGGATGTTCATAGAGTCTTGCAACAGCATATCTTGCTACAAGGCCACCTAATGAATGAGCAACAAAGGAGATCTTCCGTACTTCAGGCCTACGTCTGATAACTGCCAATACCTGCAACAGACACGAAATCTATTTTTTTAAAGATTGCCCACAGCCACTTCCTGAAGACAAAAGGAACATATAGCAAATAGAACGCAACAATTGGAGCATCCCCAGGAGAAAAGTAGTCATACCTCTTGAGCTAACCTTTCACCCATCAAATCAACACCATCAAATGTTAGTTTCGAGAAGTTGCATTCACTGCCTGCATTGAAGATATTGAGGGTGGCAACATCATTCACAAATGAAATTCCCTAACGGGGGTATACTAGAAGAACATATATACATTCATGCTTCTCTATGTATGTAGCCGTCTGTTTAGTCATGGCCAGTCACAAGTTAAAGTAAACAACAATGCAAGAACCCTGACAATCATTTTAAAGCACCATGAACATCAAAAGAGTAGTTTAGAATTCTCTAAATGGAGATAAGATGACATTTATGCATGGAGCATGGCATTGTAATGCATCTCCAATAAAGCCTTTTTTTGGTATTGCGGACACTCCAAAAGAAAGTTTTTTAGAAGTGATATCTATATGATCAAGAAAAGGGGAAATTCATTGTCAACAGGATGCAAAGCAATTTCCAATTTACTAAAATGTTAGATAACTATGTAGAATCACATCTAGTTAACAAGAACTGAAACATATGGTGCATAATCACTTTGTCAGGAAGTTTCTTCACAAACTGCTCTGCAGCATATCTCCAATCGGTAGAACTGCACAGAGAAGTTTCTATTTATCGTTTTGTTTGTTGCAATTAAAAAACACACTAATTTAAGACATTTGCATGCAGGGCAAAAATCCATGGAAATCGATAAAATTTTGACAAATCAACTCGAACCTACAGATTATACAGTAAGGAAACTCCGAGGCTCCAGAGAAACCAGTGCTTTGATTTTTGATAGGATTGGAGTAATCATGTCTCTGTGGTTTTTGCGCAAAGCATTGATGTAAAAATATTTTTCAATAAAAAGATCAGAAATCCTTTAATTAATTGTGTCTACCAATGCGACATTAAGCATCTCAATAAACTTAAATGTTTGGAGTAAGTTCCAAAGGCAAGACATTTTGGTCTAAATTCATATAGAATCTCTATTACAACCTATATTGATCACACAAGAATATAACTTTTCAAGAACTAGAATTGATTTTCACTTCGGAATTTGACCTAAAAGCCTCACAATTCCATACCAAGCAACCAAATACATTACTTAGTCAAACTCCAAAGACTTCAATTCCAAACACAGCCATATTGAAACCTAAAATCACCAACCCTATCTCAACTCATTACCTACCAACAAGTCCATTAACCATGATAACAAGATGCTCCGGCGAAACTTTCCCCTGGGCAGTGGACACGTCAAGCACATCCTCGCCACCGCTGTCTGTTGCAATCTCCACCCCTCTCATCTCATACTCCTTTCTTTGAAGCAGCCGCCACCACGGCTGCTTCCCACTCTCTTCAACCACTCCATCATTTTTCGATCGGTCACCACTACCGTACCACCGCCACCGTGAAAAGCGAGCCTCGATCCAAATCGCGAAGTGAAACATTCAAGGAGGTGGGAACAAGGCGGAGTTGGGTTGAGAATCGTTGGGTTCTTGGGGAACGAAAGAGTGTAACCAACCGCCACCATATTTAAGCGAAGAATCGAGAATCATCTAATTAGAGATACATGTGAACCCAAAGCATCGACTTTTTTGGTAGTATGTTTATATCTCACTGAGTCGCGTTGTAGACTCACCCCTCACTATCATCATTTCAGGAGATTAGCAGATCGTACGAGAGAGAAATCCAAGCCTTTTTGAGACTCGCTTGGATAATCAGACAAGTAATGTTTTTGACATGATGTATATTGCGGTTGCCTATAGCTGCTCCATGGTTTGTCATAATCATATGTACAAAAAACATGTATGGATATGTTATGTTATTGAGAACGATGTTGGTCGATGCTAAGTAGATGTTGCATGTGAGAATTGCAGATTTAGATCCTTACTTCTTACAACCTATTAAGCAGGTATAAGGATTAACTAGAATATAGAAAAGTTAGGCTTACTACGGGTTTTGGTGGCATTAAGCCTACCCATTCCCTAATGCCAACATGGTCCAAAAAGGCAAGTCGTGTCAATGCACAATCAAAAAATGTGCATAAAACGTCATAAAAATGCACATTTTGCGACCTTTTTTGGAAACATGCATAAAACGTCACCAAAATGTACGTTCTACGATTTTTTTGGAAACATGCATAAAACGTCACGAAAATGCACATTCAAAAAACGTGCATCAAATGTCACGAAAAGTCACATTCTGCTATATTTTTTAGAAACGTGCATAAAAATTCATGAAAATGCACATTCAAAAAATGTGCATAAAGCGTCACGAAAATGTACATTCTGTGATGTTTTTGGAAACGTGCACAAAACGTTGCAAAAATGCACATTCTGTGATTTTTTTGGAAACGTGCATAAAACGTCACGGAAATGCACATTCAAAAAACATACATAAAATGTCACAAAAATGCACATTCTGTGATGTTTTTTAGAAACGTGCATAAAACGTCACAAAAATGCACATTCTGTGACATTTTTGGGAAGTGTGCATAAAACGTCACAAAAATGCACATTCTGCGACATTTTATTTTTTAGAAACGTGCATAAAATGTCGTTAAAATAAATAATCAAAAAATGTGCATAAAACGTCACGAAAATGCACAATCTGTGACGTTTTTTGGAAACGTCCATAAAATGTCATGAAAATGCACATTCAAAAAACGTGTATAAACCGTCACAAAAATGCGCATTCTGTGATGTTATTTGGAAATGTACATAAAACGTCACAAAAAATGCACATTCTGTGACATTGTTTGGAAATGTGCATAAAACGTCACAAAAATGCACATTCAAAAAACGTGCATAAAATGTCACGAAAAATGACATTCTGCGACGTTTTTTGGAAACGTGTATAAAACGTCACGAAAATACTCATTCAAAAAAGGTGCATAAAGCATCAGGAAAATGCACATTCTATTACGTTCTTTGGGAAAGTGCATAAAATGTCACTAAAATGTACATTCAAAAAAGTGCATAAAACGTCACGAAAATCACATTCTGTGACGTTTTTTTTGGAAACATGCATAAAATGTCATGAAAATGCACATTCAAAAAAGGTGCATGAAACATCATAAAAATCACATTCTGTGACGTTTTGTGGAAACATGTATAAAACGTCACGAAAATGCACATTCAAAAAACATGCATAAAATGTCACAAAAATGCACATTTTGTGATTTTTTTTGGAAACGTGCATAAAACGTCACAAAAATGCAATGTCACAAAAAGTCACATTCTGCGCCATTTTTTGGAAATGTGCATAAAACATCTCGAAAATGCACATTCTGTGACATTGTTTGGAAACGTGCATAAAACGTCACAGAAATGCACATTCAAAAAATATGCATAAAACGTCACGAAAATGTACATGCTGCGATGTTGTTTGGAAATCTGCATAAAAAGCCACAAAAATGTACATTCAAAAAACGTGATCAAAACATCACGAAAATGCACATTCTGTGACATTTTTTAGAAACATGTGTAAAACATCACGAAAATGCACATTAAAGAAAGTGCATAAAATGTCACGAAAATGCACATCCTGTGACATTTTTTGGAAACGTGAATAAAACGTTACGAAAATGCACAATTAAAAAAGTGCATAAAACGTCGCAAAAATGCACATCCTGTGACAGTTTTTGCAAACGTAAATAAAACGTCACGAAAATGCACAATTAAAAAAGTGCATAAAATGTCACAAAAAACACATTTTGCGACGTTTTTTGGAAATGTACAAAAAACGTCAGGAAAATGCACATTCAAAAAACGTGCATAAAACGTCACATAAATGCACATTCAAAAAACTTGCATAAAACATCACAAAAATGCACATTCTGCTATGTTTTTTAGAAACGTGCATAAAATGTCACGAAAATGCACATTCTGTGACTTTTTTTTAAACGTGCATAAAATGTCATGAAAATGCACATTCAAAAAACGTGCGTAAAAAATCATGAAAATGCACATTCTGTGACAATTTTTGGAAACGTGCATAAAATGTCACAAAATGCACATTCTGTTAAATTTTTTGGAAATGTTCATAAAACGTCAGGAAAATGCACATTCAAAAAACATGCATAAAACGTCACAAAAATGTACATGTTGCGATGTTGTTTGGAAATGTGCATAAAAATTCACAAAAATCCACATTAAAAAAATGTGCATAAAACGTCACGAAAATACACATTCTGCGATATTTTTTGGAAACGTGCATAAAACCTAACAAAAATGCACATTCAAAAAATGTTCATAAAATGTCACGAAAATGCCCATTCAAAAAATGTGCACAAAACGTCACGAAAATGCACATTTTGTGACCTTTTTTGGAAACGTCCATAAAATGTCCCAAAATTGCACATTCAAAAAACATGCATAAAACGTCACAAAAAATGCATATGCTGCGATGTTTTTTGGAAATTTTCATAAAACAACACGAAATTCACATTCTGTGACATTTTTTGGAAACATGCATGCATGAAACGTCACGAAAATGCACATTCTGCGACGTTATTTTGGAAACTTGCGTAAAACGTCACAAAAAATGCACATTCTGTGAAATTTGTTGGAAACGTGCGTAAAACGTCAAGAAAATGTACATTCAAAAAACGTGCATAAAATGTCACGAAAGGTCACATTCTGTGACGTTGCATAAAACGTCATGAAAATGCACATCCATAAAATGTGCATAAAGGGTCACGAAAATGCACATTCTGTGATGTTTTTGGAAACGTGGGCAAAATGTCCAAAAATGCACATTCTGTGATTTTTTTTTGAAACGTGCATAAAACGTCACAGAAATGCACATTCAAAAAATATGCATAAAATGTCACGAAAATGCACATTCTGCAATATTTTTTGGAAACATACGTAAAACATCACAAAAATGCACATTCAAAAAATGTGCATAAAGCGTCACGAAAATACACATTCTGTGATGTTTTCGGAAATGTACATAAAACGTCACAAAAATGCACATTCTGTGACATTGTTTGGAAACTTGTGTAAAAGGTCACGAAAATGCATATTCAAAAAATGTGCATACAACGTCACGAAAATGAACATTCTGTGACATTTTTTGGAAACGTGAATAAAATGTCACGAAAATGTAAATTCAAAATACGTGCATAAAACGTCACGAAAATGCACATTCTGTGACGTTTTTTCGAAACGTGCATAAAACGAAAGGAAAATACACATTCAAAAAACGTGCATGAAACGTCACGAAAATACACATTCTGTGACGTTTTTTGGAAACTTGCATAAAACGTCAAAAAAAATGCACGTTCTGTGACATTTTTTGGAAACATGCATAAATCCTCACGAAAATGCACATTCAAAAAATGTGCATAAAATGTCACGAAAAGTCACATTCTGCGACGTTTTTTGAAAACGTGCATAAAACTTAATAAAAATGCACATTCAAAAAATGTGCATACAGCGTCACGAAAATGCACATTCTGTGATTTTTTTGGAAATGTGCATAAAACTTCACGGAAATGCACATTCAAAAAACATGCATAAAATGGCACAAAAATGAACATTCTGCGATATTTTTTGAAAACGTGCATAAAACGTCACAAAAATGCACATTCAAAAAATGTGCATAAAGCGTCACGAAAATGCACATTCTGTGACATTTTTTTGGAAACTTGCGTAAAACGTCACAAAAAATGCACATTCTGTGAAATTGTTTGGAAACGTGCGTAACGTCAAGAAAATGCACATTCAAAAAACGTGCATAAAATGTCACAAAAAGTCACATTCTGTGACGTTGCATAAAACGTTATGAAAATGCACATCCATAAAATGTGCATAAAGGGTCACGAAAATGCACATTCCGTGATGTTTTTGGAAACGTGCTCAAAATGTCGCAAAAATGCACATTTGTGATTTTTTTTGGAAACGTGCATAAAACGTCACAGAAATTGACCGCGCGTCGTAACGCTAGTCAAAATAAATTAATTAGACTACTACTGTAGCAGTGGCGAGTCTAGGTCGATCCCACAGATAGTGCATGTAAAGTTTATGAAATAAAATTAATTGGTGTTTACATTAACAGGGGGTTTTGGATTTTTTTGAAAGGAAAAAAAATGAAACTATCTAATAAAAACAAATTAAAGAAAAACATGCAAAAATAATAAAAATGGGGAATTCAGTAGGGACCCGGTTCTTCGGTTCAATCTCGGCCTAAACCCTAAGCAAGTAAATTTTATTAATTTGTTGTTCTTTAACCTCTCATAGCAACTATTAATCGTGGGTTAAAAATTAACCTGAGTTTTCCCTTAGGTTTTGTTTAATCAAGATACGATCGTTGATTAAACCTAACCACCTAACAACCTAGGATACGATCTCTAGATTTAATTAGGCAGTAGCATTACGAATTAGGAAAACCGATTAATCAAGGCAACAACCACATAAGCTCGGGTCATTTAACCTAGGTCATGTTATCCCTAACGATTACGAATCATTAGTCGCTACACATGAATTTCAACATAACAATTACGGATTATATCGAAATTCTAGCATTGAGTTTAAAATTAACGATTCAATGAATGCATTAAAATCATCAATTCACAATACCCAATAGATTCATACATAAATAACCGAACAATAATGAAAATCTGATTATTCATACATAAAACTTGAATCAGTTAACATCGGATAAAACAATCAATTCCTAATGAGAGAAAGAATTAACAAAATAATAAAAGAAATACTTAACCCGAGTCATCAGCGTCAATATCACCTCCAAACTGATGTCAAAATGTATAGCCCTTTATAAATCTTTCCCGAAAAAATACTTCAACTGTCATTTTAATGTCCCACCGAAAACTCCTCTCTTCTATACTTCGTTGTCCAAGCTACGCCCAAAAAGTTCTCTTTTGTTTGTTTGATGGGACAAATGTCCCAGTGAAATGTTCAAGCCCACAATGCCGCAACTCCCCTCTCACTATGCCTGCACTACGCCTACTGTTGATTGACTCTTGTAGCGCCCACTGTTCCACCGATGGGACAAATAAATAGACTCTTCCTTAAAACATTCTGCCCCCTGTGTGTGTGCTCCTTTATGTGTGAAACGGAGCGTTGTATGGATGCTGCTGCCCTCCTGCGCTCCAGCTGCTGGAGCATCAATAAGCCACGCCTCCTTGTTGTGCAGCTGCTGGGTCATGCCGCTTCCTCCTACTGTTTCATCATGATGTGACCAATAAAGGTCACACATCAACACTTAAATCCTCTTCACGCCTAAAGCTGTGCATATTTTCTTCTTCATTCCACGCTGCGTTTAACGCAGCTGTCTGCGTAAAACGCAGACACTGGCTGCGTTATGCAGGCGTTAGCTGCGTTACACGCAGGCATTTCCTGCGCTACGCACAATGCTTGTGCGATGTCATTCTGCTCATCTGCTGGCATGAAGCGTCTGCGTTTCTGCTTGAGGCTGCTCCATCCATTTTACTCGTTTGTGATTTGATTTCTTTTTTTTTTTAATTTTTTCTTTCTCCGAAAAGATAAGTAAAAATAAATCTTCGAAAAAAAATCAAAATATAATACTTCTGACTCACTTTAATTTCTTTACTCCTAAATTATACCTAAAATCAAATATTAATTAAAGTGAGCATCTTATGTATTTTTGTATCATTAATTCTTAAATGTAAATAATTAAAAATATCAACAATTAAACACATATCAATTTTCCCCACACTTAGCTTTTGTTCGTCCTCGGGCAAAACATCCAAATTAGGGTTAAAGAACCGAAACATTTACTTAAATCCCATATTTTCCAAGACTATATAATCACAAGCAAAGATGAGTAACTTTAAAAAATCATGACAAGATGTCAACATTCTAAGCTTTTAATCATGATCAATCAACATTCATCATCTTTAAAAACTGAGCAATCTAATGGTAGACTCGGAAAATGTGTTTAACTAAAATATATCTACAGGTACACTCAACACCATTCATGATCATGTCAATCCACAACTTTGCATATTATTTCATTTCTCCACCACTAATGTTCACATGTAAAATCATGAATCAAAGGACTTTTCAAGGTTGTAATGTGGGCAAG
>JAOSBK010000008.1:858639-873133 GCA_027568895.1 Erythroxylum shatona
TGTTGTATGAATCAAAAGGTTATGTATGGATGTTGGGATCGGGTCCGTGGTTTGGGAGCTCGGCGCGGGCTCGGCCCCAGGGGCCGCCTCGGGAATAGGGATCCGGGACCCGGGCCCAACATACCACATGTCGATACATTGTCGCATCCTCCAAGTCCTTCCCTTCATGAGCACATATCTTAACATTTGACTCCATTGGCATCAAAATTGGTTTGCAATTGACCATCCCAAACCTTTTCAACAGGTCTCTGGAGTATTTCTGTTGGTGAAGAAAGATTCCATCTTCACTACGATCAACTTCCAAGCCAAGGAAGTGGTTTAGTTGTCCAAGCTCTTTCATTAAGAACTGAGCTGACAAATTCTCCTTTCTTCGGAGAATTTCATCTTCACAATCTCCTGTAAGAATCAGATAATCTACATACACTAGTACAATGGCTAGTTTGCTTCCAACAACTTTAACAAATAAACTAGAGTCTGCTGGTGCTACCGAATAACCATTATGGGTAACAAATTCAGCAACCTTACCATACCAAGCCCTTGGTGCTTGCTTCAATCTGTAGAGTGCCTTCCGAAGCTTACATACATACCCAGGATAATCTTTACTCTGGAAACCTAATGGATGACACATGTATATCTCTCAATCCAATTCTCCATGCAAAAATGCATTCTTTACATCCATTTGCCACAACTTCTAATCTTTGTTTGCTGTTAGTGCAAGTAGAACCTTTACGGGTGTAAACTTTGCCACTGGACTAAAAGTTTCATCATAGTCTAGTCCATATTGTTGAGAGAAACCTCGAGCTACCAGACGAGCCTTATACCTCTCGATTGATCCATCTGTATGACGTTGTCCATCTGTATGACATTTAAGCTTATAAACTCATTTGCAAGAGATAGGTTTGACATTACCTGGCTTTGATACCAGCTCCCAAGTTTGATTATGTTCTAGTGCACTAATTTCTTCTTCCATGGCCTTAATCCACTTTGGATTCTGAGATGCTTCCTCAAATGAATATGGTTCTTCTTCATCTGGCTGTTTTATTATGGCGGCATTGGCATACTTGGGATTTGGCTTTCTAGATCTTGTTGACCTTCTAGGTTAAGTTGATGTTTCTATTCCATTGGGCTTACCTTCGTCACTTGGTTATTGGTACACGCCAGTTTGCCAAGGCCTTTGAGTCATGCCTTCTTTAACATCTCCACCATCATCTTTAACTTCAGGTTTACCTAAACTCAACTTAATTTGAGAGAATTTTGACATCTCCTTAAAAACGTCAGAGTCTGGTAGTATTTCTCTGTTTGAGGACCACCAAGAAGAAGCTTCATCAAACACCACATTCTAAGATGTATAGCACTTCCCCATTGTTAGATCACAACATTGCCTCCCTTTCCTCTGACTGTCATATCCTACAAAAATACATCTAACAACCTTCTTTTCCATCTTGCTACGTAAATGATCAGGTACAAATACATCCAAATACTCGAAATGCTTCTCGTCTTGTCTACACATGCAGTTTCTGTAGACATTACGTAGATTGACTCCAGCCTTCATCCCTTCATTATCAGCTCTTCTATAATCTCAAGGTCCTGATAAACCTTCACATCCTGTGGGCCAAAAAGAACACAATGGCCAAAAGACGTTAACTGTGCCCTGAGAGAAGATTTTTCTTCATACTTGGGACATGATAGACATTTAGGAGCGCAACCTCAGTATCACCACATTGGGGGGAGATTATTGTATTACCAATGTGAGTTATTGGTAACTTTGAGTTGTTTGCTGTCGCCATTACCTGACTTTCCTTGTATTTTGTTACGTTTTGCAGCTTCTCTTTATCACCGGCCATATGATTCGAACAGCTTGAGTCGATGATCCAATCTTTCTCATAAATAATCTGCTCAAACGTTGTTATCGTTAAAGCTAACTCCTCCTTTTCTACAACAAATAATGCCTCAACATCCCATTCCTCTTCATTTTTAGAAGTAGCTGTATTGTTCTCTACTGAGTTTGCCATGTGACCCTTCTCCCTGCAATTGTGGCACTTTCCTTCAAATCTTTTGTTGTTGCCATGATTCTTCAAAGCTCCCCCTGACTGAGTGCTTCCTTCGCCTTGATGATTCCTTGCCTTATCTTCGCTTCTTTTCAATCCATCGCCAATGTGCTTCTTGAAATTCCCTCTGCTTTTGTTAGTATAAAGCGCTTCCTCCTCCCCTTTTAAAGAGACTCCTCCCATTTGCTTAGCCAATGCTTCTTGTCCGGCTAGCAAGTTTTCAAACTCTACAAGTGATGGCTGATTTTGCCATCCCTTGTACCGCAGCAACAAAACTTCGAAACTTTGACTTCAAACCACGGATGATAATCCTCTTTGTCCTACTTTCTCCTATTGGAGCTGTTCCACTTCAGAGATCTCTCGACATAAGGATTTCACCTTATGAAAGTATTGAGCTACTGACATATCTCGTTGTGCTACTGATAACAACTCACTCTCTAGTAACTGGAGCCTTGTTTCATTCTTCTTGGAGAAAGGCTTGATGAACGTATCCTAAGCTTCCTTTGGAGTTTTGGCATCACGCATGTGCTCTAGCACATCTTCTTCAATCATGGTCTTTAGAGCGAACATTGCTTTGCCCGCTTTAATTCTCCACTTTCGTAAGGTACCATTTGCATCTTTTATTTCTGGCGACATAACCTCACTTCCATTTACAACCTCCCACAAATCTTGGCCTTGCAAGTATGAAATCATGCAAGTAGACCAAGAATTATAATTCTGGTTGTTGAGCTTTTTGATCCCACCAACGACTTGGAAATTGCCCATCTTAACAATAAAGATGCTCACCAAATGTCCACGAACGTTAGGTTCTGATACCAAATATGAAAATAGGTATGTATAGAACAAGTTACTTTCTCAGCTTTTATTTTAACAGAATGTGACAATACAAAATATATGGGGAGGGAACAACTCCAGAGAAACCTTACGCAGAAAAAGAAATGAAGTACAAAGAATTTGGAATAATTTATTCAATGAAATGATTGCCTATTTATAGGCTTATAGTCCCAACGTTTTCCAATTTCACAGGAGCACGTTAGTAGGACAGAGCCACTATTAACAACTTACTAAAGCTAGATACTCGGTAACAACAAAACCATCAATAATAATAATAAACAATGGCGATAAACTCGGTATATGCTGGTGTTGAACAGTTGTGAACAGTATCCATGCATGTGAACAATATCTATGCACGTGAATAGTATCTTTCAATAAGATAAAGCTTGAAACTTGAGACCAAGACAACAACTAAAACCAAAACAAAAAGGCAACCTTGCTTGACGATCATTTACTTCAAATCAAGAGGCAGATAAGACACAAGAATAAAGAGTATCATAGCAAAATGGAAGAGAAAACTTCTATTAGTTTTTGCATATAATCCACCACATATACCGAAAGAACACAGAGAAAGATTGAAATTTCAAACCAAAATCAACCTTGTTTAATGAATGTTCACGTCAACGCAAAAAGCAGACATGACATAAGAATAAAAAATAGCATAGAAAAATGGGAAAAGAAAGCTTGTCATTTTCTGCGTATAATTCATCACATATACCAAGAAAGAAAATACAAATAAAACTTGAAACTTTGGACCAAGAACCAAAATAAAAAAAGCAATCTTGCTTAATGTTTCATTCACTTTAAAGCAATAATGCAAGATGGAAGAAAAAGAATGGATAATCACAAAACCTAAGAAAAGACGCAAGATGGAAAAAAGTTGGAGCCTTTTTAAGGTACAAGAAAACCCCAATCAGAAGCCCCTAAATTGAAGATGACAATAGAGTTTAAAGATCTAAACAAAAAAAACTTGACCCAAAACCTTAGTTATTGATTTGAAGACCAAGATCTGAGATATCCTATCAAAGCGAGAGAGAACATAAATAAAAGGAAAATACAAGATTGGAGAAGCAAAGGTAACATATTGAAATTTCTAGCAATAGATCCGTTTCAACTGGTCACTATAACTCGTTGACATTGGGAGTTACAAGAAAAACGGATGAGAAGGAGCAAGTGGTTGTGAAGGAGGAGAGGGAGAAGGAGGAAGAGGAGGATGGGAGCTACGAGAGTGGAGACTACATGTTGGAGGACGAAGGATTGGAAGATGATAATCTCTTACCAAAACTTCCCAAGTTGTCCTCACCCAGCCTAGCTTGCTTATTGCTTATGCAATGATTGTGTGTGTGTGTGTTTGCTCAATCCCTTGTAGATGATAGAACAATCAGTATAACAACTAAAATCTCAAAGTTAATCTAAAACGCGATATTCAAAAATACCCAAAAACTATAGATCTCCAGAAACAACAGAAAACGAGAATCGATTTGTAAAAAAAGCAAAATGTCAAGATGAAACCACAAAAAAAACATGCATCTTTAAGAAAGTAAAATTAAATCCAAAACACATCAAAAAAAAATTGAAAAAGAAAATTAACATAGATTCAAGAGCAAGAAAACAAGATCTAATGTGAAATAAAAGAAACTTTAAGTGTAAGCCCAGATTTGAATCTTTTGAAGCTCATTCCAAAAAATAGTGAGCTTGAGTAGGACTTAAAGGGTAATTATAATTTATAAATTTATTTTATTTGAAAATTTTAAAATATTAAATATACTTCTAACAAGAATTAGACTAAATTGAGTATTTTTTAAAAAGAAAATTTACGTACATTGAAGTTTTCATTTATTTGGATAAAATAATTTTACTTGTTACTGTCTAACTAATCCTTATTCTATGGATAGAATGCGTAGACAATTAAATTCAACATTTTGTTTTAATGGACAATATTGCCTTACTATTGAAATAAATAGAATTCAGATTACCTTTTTTGTTGTTTGATAAATAGTAAATGTATGAAGTACTATATGGAATATTTGTGGTAGAAATGCAAATAAACAGACAACATGTGCATATAACGAGTAAAAGAATCATAGTCATAGCCTGTGAGGCTGTGAGTGTAACAGTTGGTTAAGATTCTCACATTCTAGTTTGTCATTTTCTTTGAAATTGTCTTTTTAGGTTTGTTTAGACCGTGAAATGAAGTTGATGTTCGAAATTGAAGTTTTGATGGAGTGAGCCCATGGGCTTTCTTGAAGCTAAGATTTTGTTCTGTACATTTTAGATTTTAGATGGGCCTTTCAGCCCATATATTGTCTGAGTCACTTTGATCCTTAACTTGTTTTTAGTTTTTTTTTTAAATATTTAATTGTTTTCTACCTCTAGTGTTCTAAACCT
The DNA here is from genome assembly GCA_027568895.1 of Erythroxylum shatona. NCBI lineage: Eukaryota > Viridiplantae > Streptophyta > Magnoliopsida > Malpighiales > Erythroxylaceae > Erythroxylum > Erythroxylum shatona. Next base: position 863,910 of record JAOSBK010000008.1, read on the forward strand.
GATTCTTGTAGTACTTGAATTATTCAGAATATCTAAATCCTTGCTGATCATTTAGCTTTATAATATAATAGGAGAATTCTATATTTGCCATCGAAGTTAATTATTTAGCCATAAATGGTGGTAGAAAAAAAACATTCATATGTTATTGTGATATATTTTAAATTTTGTTCAAGCATTTTTCAGTCTTATATTTTAAATTAAATGTTAAAAATTACATTTATATGTAATGATTATAAACGATTTAAAAATTTTATTAATATAGAGTGTTAGTAACTTATGATTAGAACACAATTTTAAAGATTTATTATTGTGATTATCTATAATTATAATGTCATTCTTAATTCCTAATTTAAAACCTTAAACTAATGGATTGATGTTGAAGATCAATCATGTAACTTAATTTCACATTACAACAGAACGAAGCTTTAATTGAGAATCCCAGAGGGAAACAAATAGGTGCTTGAAGCTTGATAAGTTTGGAAGATTTAGCCATGAAGTACAATTTAACACTGTTATTCACACAATTTACAGGACCTGCTGTATAGCAGTCTATATATCTTCTCTTGCTCAACTTATGACCATCAAATAAGCTTAAACTAAAGTCCCTAATATTATTCATTACATGTATCCCAATTCATAATCTTGGAACATCCCTTCAGACTGGAGAACAGAATTGCAGTTCCAAGAGTTCGATGATGTTGATCTGATCTCGAACTCATTAGACCACCAAACCAAGTTGTCCTTGGTACCATTCATTTCCTTGAAACAATCGAAATTGGAAATCTGATCCTCCTGTGCAATAAAACCAGATGTTTTGTTACGAAGAAGGTCCTCGAGCTCAGCTTGGAATGACGAAACAGGCTCGAGTGGCACGACAGGTTCCTCTACAGCTTCTGGTTTCGAGACAATAGTTGAGTCCATTACATTGGTTGCATTGCTGGAAGGAAATGAGTTATCCGAGGATGTCCCGAGATTCAAAGAATTCTCTGAACCATCTACCTTGGAACTGTCAAAATTTGTGAAGTCTTGTTGACATGTAAGAGAACTGGCTACATGCTGGTAGGTTTCGGACTTTTGTTCATTCCCTTCTTCAGGGACGGGCAAGATATGTTGCATGAGAGGGTCGGGGCTTTCACTTAAAGATTGGAGGAGCATCTTCTCGTGAAAAGGGTGCAACTTGGGCCAAAGAGCAGGGTTGTTATAGAAACTCAAAGGGTTTCCTAGGTTTTGGAGCTGCATATGCAATTGCAACCTTTCAAGAGCCGAGTTGCTTAAAGCATGTGAAGATGGATTTTCTTCATTCCCTTCAGCACTGGTGGAAGATAGTCGATTGCTATTAGATTGCTTGCGCTTACCGAGCAATTTCTTCTTCAGCTTCGTGTTCCAATAGTTCTTAATATCATTATCAGTTCTTCCTGGCAATTGAGCTGCAATTATGGACCACCTAAATGTAGATAGAGAAATTCTCCGATCATTGGTATGTCTTTTCCAAGTTTAAGAAACAAAATATGTAATAATATGAGACTTAAACCTTGAAAAATATATGAACTTAAAGAATTTTGAACCGAGATTCAATGTTCTAAGCACAAGCATCACGGACAAACAGTAAAAGGACAAACAGTTAAGGCTGTAAAGTCTGTGGAAAAAGCTGAGAGGAGAAACCTGCTGCCAATACTTATATACAGGCTACATATGATATTGTCTTCTTCTTCAGAGAATCCACCATGCTTGATATTAGGCCTCAAGTAATTCAACCACCTCAGTCTGCAACTTTTTCCACATCTCTTAAGCCCTGAAGAGAACCGATTGAATCATCAAGAAATAAAACAAATTTATCACCTTCCTTAATATAATCTATATATGATTAAGAGGAGACCAAAACCAGAATATTATTCGTGTTAAACGAAGAAGACAAGTTTATCGTCTATATACCAATTTTTTGAGGGAGTGCAATCCAGTTGCCTCCAGTCCCATGTTCTTCAATGTAAGCCTTGAGCTTGGCGTCTTCTTCAGGTGACCATGGACCTTTCTTGACGTTTTCCTTGTCACAACAAGGAGCTCGACCCATCTCTATGTTGTTTCTTGTTTGGTAATTGATCACTTCCTTCAAGCAAGGAACTGTGTGTCAGGAGAGGTCGATGTTGGGAAAAACTTGGGGATGGATGACCAAGATTTATAGGTAAGAAGAGTGGGTAATGTGATGCTTATGAGGACAAAAAGTCTTACACCTCACCTTCTCCTTCTCTTCCAAAATTCAACTCATTTCTCTTCTCTAGGGTTTCCTTTATTCCTGCTACTCTCTCTTCCTTTTGGATTAGTTCGGTCATCCATATTTAACCCTACATGCAACCGGACAAAGTTTAACACTGATTTTCTTCTTCATTAGCATTTTATATTGTGCTACTTTTTGCCAGTCGATTAGTTTATTTTTTGAATGCAATTCTACATATAAGTATTCTAAGAAACCTCCATCTTCTAGCTTGTTTCCAATATCCCTCGCCTTGATAGACTATATAATCTGTCAATAACGTGATTGACTTGAACATTTTCCATCTTATAATGACAAACCTTAATTGTATTTAACTATAGATAAGCTTAACTGGAAGTTTCTTGGAATGACAGCCTATTCCATTCCTTGAGAGCTGCAATGAAATGGTATTGTAAGAGCACGTTGTTAGAACAAATAATTAACTAAAAGTTGCGGTAAAAGTAAACCACGCTCCGTGGATAATATCTTTTTTCCTAGTGAACAACCTGAATTAGAGAGAAAAACTTCCATCTGTTCTCTTTTGTCCGTGTCTTAAAATTCACATCAACTTGCAAAACTTTACTGGTTTACCAATAAGGTAGAGCCAACTTATAATTAAACTGTAATTACCTGAAGGGATCACATAAAGCAGTGAACTAGTTAACTAGTCATGGCTTATTGCAGATTGCTTTAGCTTCACCTTGAACCTCATATGAATAAGAGTTTCTGCCGTTCACTTTACCCCAACCAAAAAAAAAAAAAAAACACACAGATAGATTACTGCAAAACGTATGCAGACACATACAAACATAGACGTGTTTATTGTAAGACAAATGATCATTAAGGGTTGTGATCATAGTTTTAAATTGACAATCTATATGGCAATATGTAACAATTATATTCGTATTTTTGATAGTTACGTCCGCTAATTAGTTTGCACTTGGCAAAATGGTCTGCAATTATAATATAACTCACAATTGTCATTTTTTCATTAATTAATCAACTAACATAGGAGTGCCAGAAAAATTAAGATGGACCAAATTAAGACAGTGAAAAAAAGTAGTCCACCTAAATTGTAAGTAGAAAATCTAGTAAAATTTTAAGTATAGATTACCTGTTACAAATCAATATTGTAAAAATCAGACTGAAAGTTAAACTGGTAAGATAAGAGGTTTGAAGTTTAAAAGGTTTATTTAGTAATAGACTATCATAAAATCAATTAAAGATTGAATAAAACTAAAGAATTTAAAATATAACATGTTTAATTAAAAAAGAGATAATTAAATAAAAATTAACTAATTAATTAATAAATTGATAAGTTTTTAATAATAAGAGTTATTAAAATAAACTCAATCAAACTGAAAAATTGAACGGTTTAAAATTTTTACAATTAAACTTATAAAACCTGATAAAATTTTTAATTATTGTTACAAATTGGTATAATATCCCTCTCTTTTGGGCTTGTAATAGGGTGAGTATGAATTTGGTTTGATAACATTTGCATTAATATCTCCATTTTTATACCCTTACGTTCACTAGAGTATAAAATTTTGACGGGTACTTACATTCCAATGGATTTTGTATATTCTTCATGGTGTTCGGGTGTATAGCATTTATCGAAATGAAAAACGTAAACATCAAAATTATGGCTTGTATTTGGAAGCTCTAACAGTTATATAATATTGTTGCTATTTTTAACGTACTTTAGCTAAGCTTATCTAATACTAGAAGTCTTTTTTTTTAATTTCAAAGGAAAAAAAATATTATCACAGTATTCTGTAGTATAAAGCGCCTTGCGCTTCTTGGCGGATTAGCTCCATAACAACTATAAGCTCCCGTAAGATATGCAGACTTGAACTTAATAAGACTGCTAGAAACGTCATGCTATTGATACACTGGTTCCCTTCTTTATAGACATGATGAATTTGCACCTCTCATGTTCAGTGTAATAATCCACGAGTACCTGTCACTAAAAAATTATGCTTAGATAAAACTATGTAGGAGGAAGAAAGAATGTTAACCATCTCTAAGGAATTCACTTCGAAGACAATGCGTCGATATCTAAGCTCCCAGGCCAGTGTAAGTCTTAAGAAAACGCCCGAGAGTTCAGTAGTTAAAGGCTAACTCCTTCCAATGTGTTGCTGAAAATCACCATACTATTGCCCATGACAATTCCTAATTCATCCGTATTTAATTTAACTTAACCCTCAATCGATTTGATCCAACCCACTAAATTACCCACAGGCAAAACATGCATTTATGTGAGGAATTTCTAATGTCATCTTCACTCTATGAATTACTTAGTGGTATTGTAATTTGAATACTAAGAACAATGGGAAAGTTACGGTTTCTAGACCCAATAATAAGCTAAGCATATCAGCCAATCAATTTTAAAGAACTTTAATTGATTGCAAATAATGAGAATAAAAAGGTGAGAAGAAGATAATATCCAGTTTAGGTTGATCTTGATGATATTCGGGGATCACAACACCATTAGTTTCTCATTATCTTAAAGCTGGTGATATATTATGATATTAAACCCTAGATGTTACAAGTTGGCTAGGGTTTTATATTATATAATGAACTTTTGAAGAAAGTATCACTCATTGACCTCGGTTTCCTACTTTAATAATTTATGAAGGAATTTTTTAATGGTAGACGAGAAAAAGAAGGTCAGGAACCAGCAATCCATGGAGAAATTACAAGCAGAAAGCTATCAAATTCAAAAAGCACTCACTCCCATATTTACTAATATCTTAATCGTCTCATGGGCTCATATATTTGGGAGAAAGAAGACATGCTACTGCTTGTCTTTGTCTCGCCTTCGAATCTCTTAATTCATACAGTGCGTTTCGTCATCAATAAGACCGACGACCTTGAGACTAGTTTTAGTGAGAACTGGTAAGGGTGGCCCTGTTAAGAGATAAGCTTGGATCAGTACAATGATAACCTAGAATTATTGTTGATTTGTTAATCTTATTTGATGTAGATTTCTAATATCATTTAGAATAAGTTCAAGATCAGGGTAGTCAAAGTTCTAGGTAAGCTAAGAGTTTTCACTATTAACCAACCATGCATGTTCAAAATTTAATCGTCCCAATGAAACAAGTACATTCACATTCAGAATAAACCCAACAAAATAAGCTAGCTACCAAGAGGAAATGATTACTCACTATTAATCCATAGTTACAAATCACAACTTGGGGAGTTTTGTTCTCATAACTCTTCACGTTCTTCAATCTCTTAACAATTAGTATAAAATACGCAGTTGGACATTACTCTCAATTTCTGGATTTTCACTTCGCATATTAAATGCTTGCATAGAACCATGTGTTTTATTCTCGGGAACATTAATTATATGAACTTAATGGATTGTTTGAACATCAAAGTTTGTATTTTAGAGTTTTCTGATCTCTACCAGAAGGTAATTGGTGCTTAACCTCAGATTGTCTGAATCATCTTGCTGGTCAAAAACCATAATTGAACAAGAACAATTATATAACCCCCACGTTCCAATCCAATCAATATCACTCAACTATACATTGGCTCTTGTCAGAACTCAGAACTGTTTGCTCAGCTTATTATATAAAATACTCCTAAAATTGTTTTTTTTTTTTCCTAAATACATATTGGTTTTTATCAAAGAAGCACAGACACGGACACGGACACAGACGCGGGACACGACACGGACACTGACACGGGAACACACCAACTTTTAAAATTTGGTGGACACAGACACGACACATATATATATTATAAAATTTAAAATTAAGAAAAAATTCAGAATTCATAATATGATATATGTTGATCGAAGTGTTTCAAGACTTCTAACATCTTGATAGTTCATACATATTTGGTATTTTATATGCGCCTCTCAAAACACATAGAGCATATATTACATTAAGCTATGTCCGAACAGTCTTCAGACGTGTCCGAGCTGTGTCTACCGCGTGTCAGTGGGTGTCCGACATGCGAACACGGCTCTATTTTGCCGTGTCCGTGCTACATAAGTTTTTATCCTTGAATCTCATAACGAAAGATAACGCTAATCACCTATAAAAACTTCGCATTTCAAGCTCTTAGGCGCTGTTTCAAGAGATTATAACTTTCTCGGTTCCAATAAACCCGTGTTGGATGAGCTTTCTAATAGTGTGAATCACTGAAATTCCAATCTAAGCAGGGGATAAGGAATTAATTTATACAGTATAATTTCTACTTTTCTGTATGTATGAATGGTATGATTGAAGTAAAAGTAAACTGTACATGTTTTGGATTAAGAGTACAATTCCAAGAGGAAGCTGCAGCGAAAGAGAACAAAGATAAGACATATAACGTCACAGACTTTGACAAGAATCCGATTAATGGAACAACCGTACCTCACTAGAATTTATGTCTTAGAATAAGAAACTAATGACTTGATTATAAACCTTAACAATATACTAATCAGCAACTCCATGCACTTTCTTGTACTAACATTGAAGTCGTTATAAACAGACGGAGTTGCTGAGCTCAAAATGCTCTTCCCACAAGTTACCAACAATTGTCAACTCTTGTTTAATGGTAACAAACCCATCATCGCGCTTAGAATCTAAGAAATTGACTTGGCTCTTATCACTTGGTAGTATTATAAGGAACCAACCATACGAGAACATGTTGCTATATTATTGGCAAAATGGTCCCAGTGTAAAGCTTAATGTAAAAACAACTATCTTGTCAAAGTGATATATTCCGCTTCTTTTCTTAAGCCACCAAGAGGGAAGTGCCTATTAATCACTCATTCCTTTCATATTGCAATTATGCAAAATACCATTTTTCCCACTAGGAGACGTTCCCCTATTGCTAAGTCACTCTCAGGTTCCTGAATCAATCACGATGGCTTCTTCTGCCATCGATTTAAATTTCAGGATATCTAGCAGAATGCATGTACTTGTACTACTCATTTAACATGGACATATGAACCTGCCAAATGATGACCTTATGCACAGAAGTCTAATCCATAGCCGTGTGTTAGGTACACCTTGACTCGAGAGAGAGAATCAGCCTAAGAACAGGACCTAATTCAGGAATTCAGGTGAGGATTGATTATGTCACAGAATTTGACTACGCGTATTTGGCTTTAACAAATAAGAGTTGGTTATATAAATGCCACGATTATACTACTCGACTGCCTTGTTTAATCATTGGCGGACTGCTATGAGCTCATAACTGACATCGAAAGGACCCAGTTCCATATGCAGTAGAGATGTAAATTAAAATAAGGTCAAACAAAGCTCTGAAATGTACTCGTGTATCATCTAATCACAAAGTTGAGCAAGTGGAGTTGGTCCCACTGTCATCTGTATCACATCTAGTCAGGAGTCTTCTGTTTTATCAGAATTACTAAGAAGATTTAGTTATCGGCACTCAATATTTAGAGCCATTCTTATGAAGTTCACGGAAATTCTGGACGGAGCTCCACTTAAGTACCATCAAATCCTGTCTATGGACCATGGCCAGGAGTCAAACTTCCCATATCCTGCTCCAACTTTAAGTAGAGCACTTGAGCTTACACAACACTTTTAAATCTCCCTGTGACATGAAACTACTTCTCCGGCAAAAAGTAACTTTAACTGCGCGACAATATGAACCACAACAAAGTCATTTAGATGTTGCAGGAAAATAACGTTTCAACGCAAACCATAGTAAATGTAAATGGATTATATATAATAACCATGTATTGTTCAAATATTTATGAGAAATATAGACAAGTCTACAGGTGTAAAATAAAAAAAATAAAGACAAAAGGTATCAGCAAAAAACATAAGGATATATCTGTCCCCATCCCAAGTTTCGACTCAAATAGGCGTTGCACATTATTTTTTTCTCCGAAGTTATATAGCTAATTACCAGTGTCGTATATACAGATATTCCCCAAATCTTGGTCCTTTGTCAAAGCACACAAAGATCATACAGCAATTATGGCCGCACTCAACATAAGGAATACCTGCATAAGGAAATGACCAAGCTACTGAGAGGAGCATTTCCATCATTAGCAATGGAATGTAAATTAGATAGTTTCGAAAAACTCACATTCTGATTGTGCATCCATTGCCCTCAATGCATGATGTAGCTTCAATCTTAAATGAAGAATCCCATCTTGCAGCTACCCTAAAAGATTCATAGTAGATGAATCAAGGCGTATCAATACTATTAGCCTAGATATATTTTAAAACCAGTAGATAACATTTTTGACTGACACCCTCAGCGTTTTGCTTCATCAAATGTTCCTGTCAAAAGAAGACAGTCTAGAAATGAACAAGATAGCAGCGATGCAGAAATTATTTGACATTGATTGCAGCTGCCATGTTCCTGAGTCTCCGGGATATCTCTGAGAATGAGGGTCTCTCAGCCGGATCAGAGGCCCAACAACTTTCCATCAAAGATTTCCACTCAGGATCACACCATGTTGGAATTTGTGGACGTAACGAGTTGTTTACAATTCCACCTGCAAAGTTTTAAGAGAAGAAATACATTATACCATAGTGGCTAACGTACAGTTGTAATCTAGTGTACATCAGCATGGTGTAACATGTAGGTAAAGGATTATGGTTGCTTTACATCTTTACATCTTTACCAAAGGAATGATTATGCTTCACATGGTCAAAAGATTTACGGACCAAAGTTTCCAATAACAACAGCCATGCCAATCATTGAAAACTCCCGCAAGGTTATGCAAATCAATTAAACTGGTTGTATGCAGCCAATCTCTTGATGTTCAAGGTGTCTTTAAGCTATAATGTAGAGCGATAGAAGTATTCCACCAATGTTTGACTTTAGTGAGGTGAAAAAGACAGCAGAAATTGATACATGATAAATGAAAAAAGGTAATATACATCCTGTTATAGATTACATCCTTAAGATTATGATTCTATTGCATGATTCTAGGAATAATCCTAATTATGTATAGCTTGATTATAGGGATTGTATTCTATATTAG
>JAOSBK010000008.1:873233-899588 GCA_027568895.1 Erythroxylum shatona
TTATGATTCTATTGCATGATTCTAGGAATAATCCTAATTATGTATAGCTTGATTATAGGGATTGTATTCTATATTAGGCAAACAACTTTCTGTATATAAAGCACTTCTCTGTACATAACATATATAATTAAAAATTACTTCTTCTTTCAAGTTTACACATCCTAAACTTGATTACAAGAATAAGGCATGTGTAAACACCTATTTAAGACGTAGTTAGTCTCCAATATAAGACTCCTCTTATTTGTTGCTAGTCTATCAGATCAAGGGAGAATCTAAAACGCTGTTATTCATACAGTCTACCGTCCTCTTGGAGCTTACCAATTATTGATGCACAGTGCAAATCAGCATAAGGTTCTTCACCCGTCAGCAATTCCCACATAACAATTCCAAACGAGTAAACATCAATCTATTAAAGAGAAGACATGTCACACAAAAATGTTGTCAGAAATGAGCAATAGCAATCCTAATTTGATATCAACAATACTCCTAGGGTTGATATTCTAATAAAAGAAAAATCACCTTCTCTGATACCATGTGGTTTTTTCCACTAAGAAGCTCAGGTGCCATCCAGGGTAAAGTCCCACGAACACCACCTGATACCAATGTATGTTGCTTCACCTTCGATAAACCCAGATCACCAATCTAATAAACAATGCATTCCTGGTTAGCCGGTTTCCATGCATTCAAATGTTTGCAAATGAGAACAGATGTTTTATTTCATTTGTTCACATCATATGAGTTTTGAAGAACACCAAATAAGCATCAAAAGGATCATAAATTTCCAATAATAAGCACAACAAAATGCAAAGAATTGAGTTTCAACTTAATAACACGTCGGAAATGAAGCATATGATTAGCAACACAGCAAAGCTCAAATGCTTCAACTCAAGTTCAGTGTGAACCCAACAAACATTTCCATGTCGGCATACCTTGCAAATGGGCCGTTGAGGATCTCTCATATTTACTAGCAGGTTTTCACATTTCAAGTCAAAATGAACAATGTTCTTTCCATGTAGATACTCCATCCCAAAGGCCGCATCCATGGCTATGATGAGTCTTTTGCGACGGTCAATGGTTCTGTTCAACCATATTATGAAGTCAATTTCACTCCAAGACTCTTAGAAGGCTTTTATAATTCTAGTCCACAAAAGTTACTTCTGGAGAAAAGTTACGTCTGAATAGCAGTAAGAAGCCCAATAACATTTTACAGCTATAATAACACCCCTGGGATATCACCTTACAACATGGTCATGGTCATGATTACCTATCCTTCTTCTGCAAGAACTGTTTCAAAGATCCATTAATCATGAATTCGGTTACAGTTGCTAAGGTTCCATCAGGGCCATCACGCACTATACCATAAAAAGAAACAACATTCGGATGATGCAATGAACTCAACAATAAAGCCTCTTTCCAAAAATCTGCAATCTACAAAAATGAGAAAAACATAGAAATTAAAACAGTATAATCTAACCCCTCTTTACATGGGAATATTCTAATATATTTTTGTTTGAATGAATAACTCATTTCAGGATTGCTGCGCCGGGTTTCGTCGCCGTGAAGATCAGATGAAGTCTAAAAATAAACAATTTCAACTTTCTCCAAATCATAACCTGCGTGCACATACCATGCAGAAGCATTGATCCAGAATGATATCATCTCATGCAAATAATATGCGGATGAGTAATTACTAGTTGAAAAAGGAAAAAAAATCAAGAGTATGTTAAAATTGTTTTTAAGCATAGGAACATAGATCAGATATTAAATTTTAGTACAATGGTAGTATAACCTTTCTCAACAAGAAAACACTGACAGAACAAACTGAAGGAAATAACCACCAGTTCATTTCCTTCTCAATTTTCAAAAATAAGACTATCAAAAAAACAGATGAAAAATGAATGCAAGTAACTAGTTGTGAATATTTTCAAAAAAAGAGAAGGCAAATACAAAGTTTTTCCAACTAAATTTTTGATTTTCCTTTCCTTTTAAAAGAAATAAAACTGTACACGGTTAATAATGTTGGGTCCAAATTTAGTGGACAGTTTATATTCTTGCATCTTTGAGTACCTCATTTTACCATTACGAGAGTAGAAAAAGCTGCTAAGATTAGAATTCAAGTACACAAACTGAAGTAGAGATTCATTCTTTCACAAAATGATCAAGAGAGTAAAGGTCAAGAAAAAAAAGTACTCCTAGAAGGGCATAGACACCTACCAAACGCTCTCTTTCAGATGGTCTCCCAGCAAAACAGCTGGCTTTTATTCGCTTTATAGCTACATCCGAGCCTTTCCATTTCCCATGATAAACAGCTCCATATGTTCCAGAACCTAGTTCACGAATCTCCTCCAGATCATCATTTTTTATTGTCTGAAGGAAAAAGCAACTGTTAAAATCAAATGACATGAAAGAAACAATAGAAAATAAAAAAGACGACAATTACAACAGAAAATTGAAGAGTGGGGTAACAGAAAACCTGCAATCCCCTTGCAATGGCTTCTGCCTCAGCCTTTGTGGGTTCTATTTTGTTAATGTCCACATTGTCTGCATCCAAATCCAACTCTGGCTCTTCATGGGTAGTCTGTAAACATGTTGGACATTAAGAAGAGAAGACAAGGTACAGAAATATTCTCTTTTGGCTAAAGAAATTCATTTGACTCGTACCACTTGTTCAGACTCCTTAATATTAGCTTCTTTGGATTCTGAATTATGAGCTAAAGGGTCAGCTACTTCTTCAACTCTCGCTTTTATCTCCTCAGCCTCCTCCAATGCTGCTTTCTTTACAGAAGCAATTAGCTCTGGCAGAAAACTCAACTGACCAGATAGATTTGAATCTTTGGGAGCACTAGACAAGTCTTTTTCACCCACTTTTAACACATCAACTCTTTCTTCTACATGCTTTAAGTGATTCGAATTGATAGATTCAAGAGATATTATCTCGCCGTTGCTCTCAACAACAATGCTTTGTGACAAACTGGGCATTTGTTGTTGATCCAGCTTTTCAACCTTTCCTATGAGGCTTTCTTCAGTTTCTATCCCAAGTATGCTTTTCTCATCTGTTATTGCCACCACACTGGTATTTGTAATATTTGATTCTGGATTGCCAGTAGACACACATGAAGTGGCAGAGTTACGAATTTCACATGGAACTGTTGGTGAGATGGTTCCTGGAAGAAATAATTGCTTGTTTTCCGGACCATAAATATTGGGGTTAAAGTTCAGAGCAGCATGGGCATAAGAAGACTCCGGAACACTTTTCCCATCAACAGCCATCATTTTCTGTGAAGATTCCACCCAAGGCTGGTTACTATCCATGCCACTGCCAATCCTTTGGACACCATCGACTATGCTTCTGACAAATGCTGGATTACACATACCATTCACTTGTGGAGTTGCGACAGATGTTTCAAATGGAACACCAGAAATTGGATTTTGACCATTTCTCCACAAGGCCTGTGCATGTGTATGGCCATGTGGTATGTGGTGAACACTCTCTGTGCCATAGGTGTATGGCAAATTTCCATACCGAACTGTTCGTTCGTCAGGGGCAGGAATGTGCAGGTGATGTGGGACAGGCACAGATTGATCATGAAACACTTCATTTCCCACTTCAGGACTAGCTCGCTGATTGGTATAATTAGAGGATAAATGATGGCCATCAATAAAACTAGTATGCCCAAGAGCGTAACTTAGTCCAGGTCCATCTACAATGTAATGATCATTGAATCTTCCAGCTCCAGAAACATGTGTTTTTGCTTCGTCAGCTTGAGGAATCGACTGATGTTGCAAAACCCATCCTCTGTCATGGTTGTGAGTTTCATTGTATATGGATCTCGGATCATTCTGATCTTTCATGTACATTGTATGGTGCACCTTTGGATCAACATTTAACAAAAAAGCCTCTCTATTTGGTGGGCACTCAGCACATGGATTAGGAACCTGCGGAATCCCACTTCCCATATTTGGTTGCTCCGGATGAATTTGATTTCTTGGGTAAGCTACCCGACACTGCTCGCATACACTGTTGCCATCAAAAACACCAGGAACATGCAACAAGTTACCAGGAAAACCCGCCCTATCACCTGATACAGAACCAGCAGGCATCCATACTAAATTATCAGAAAATGGTTGTTGATGATCATAGGCAGGATGAGGATTTAGTTGTGATCGAGTATATTCTTCAGGCACTCTATCAGGTAACTCCCCAAATTGCACACGATAACGGGCAGGAGGTGAACTTGGAAACTCTGACATAGTTCTAGGATCAAGATGTCCATGATGCCTAGGAGAGTAAAATGCAGGACTCCATGTACCATCAGGTTCATTGTACCTCTGACTTTGAGGAATCGCAACATGACATAGGTTGTATTGTGGTATTGACACATCAGCACTCCTCTGGTTATGAAGACCACCATCAAGGCTAAGTGGACTGAAAAACTGTTCCTGCAAATGGATATCATCAAGTTGACCGACCAAAGGGGAATCAGGTTGCTGTCTTCTATACTCGGGCCCATCATTCAAATTATTCAGCGCATCCACATACCTCCTCTCAGGGTCCCTGTCATCACCATCAACAAAATGCACGGAACCGTCTTGTTCAGGATGAGGAAAAAGAAAAATCCTGAGCCTAGTGAAACCATCCCCAGAACCCAACTTATCATACTCCTCCATCATGTTAGTCACATCATCGTCATTAACAACTGACACTAGAGCATCAAGATCCTCATCAGGCTGTTGGTACTTCAACACGGCAACACCGTCATAAAGTTCCTTCATTTTTGTCATCAATTCCTCATAACTAATGTCCCTCGGCACACTCATAATTCGCGTCTCTCCACCCACATAACGGAGCTTGCCATCCTGGGGTCGAGGCATTATGCTTCCCGAGAAGCTGCACAAGAATTTAACACGTGCGGTTTCATCATTGGTGGCAGGGTTTGATTGAGTGACAGAGGTCGGGGTATCCATCAAGCCAATTGCTTGGTTAGAATAGTGGTCACTGTCAACAGGGCTCGGGCTCTTGTTCAAACAATCAATTCCTTGATTACACATGGAGTATGCGCGAATCATGAAACCTTAAGGTGAAAACCTGAGGCCACACACCGATAAAAAAAGAAATACTTCACTAGTTGCGACACACCAACAACAAAATTGAGTTCCCATTAAAACCTAGATCCTTTAATATCATTGAATCCCCAACACCAAGAATAAAAGTTAGTGCCAGTTTCGATTACACCGCCCCCGAGATATACTTCAAACAGACAAAATCACAACGTCATCCTGCGAGCCGTAATTAGGATCATAAGCAGCTCAAAAATTCTATCTTGAAATAGAAGAACCCAGATTGAGAAGAACGCGGACCCAAAACACAGAAGGAAGTTAAAAACTGAAACCCAAATCTCATTCAAGCAGAAGTACCTGATTGAATAGTAAGCATTATAAAAGGATGGGGGGGGAGAAACCCTAATGACGGAGCCTTGCTCTTCTTCTTATTCTTCTTATTTATTTATATATTTCAATTTTGGATTTAGAGGGGATTTTGGTCCAACAAAATAGGGAATGGAGCAAAAAGTCGAAGGAAGAGAACGGTTAGTGAAGATCAAGACGAAGAAGAAGAAAACGAAAAATTATGGTAGGTGATGATTCCATTTGACGATGTGATGAAATTGGGTTATAACGGACTGAGGAGCAAAGAAGGCATTAACGCCATGAACAGAGAGAACTAGAAAGGGAGAGCGAGACGACGGGAATAGCAACAAAGAGATGAGATGGGTGTACGCCATGTAGGGTCACACGTGGCACTTTCCTATTTCTTCAATTTCTCTTTCTCTCTCTATCTCGTTCTATTCAGATTGACAATAATATATAGCATATTCCTCCTCTTCTCTTCCACGTTCCTATCCTGCGCGTGGAAATTCTAAATTACGGTCTCCCTAATGCCATTCATCTCCCCTTCAGATTCAGTTGTGTCATTATTTGTTGACGGTAAGTTAATTTGAGCCACGAAACGTGTCAAAGGATAGATAGAAAGAATAAAGGAGCGTGAATAGCTCGTGGAATATTCTCGTTAACTAACAGGGGTCGCGATTCTTTACTTGATTTTTTGCTTATGCGTTCAATTTATCGCGAAAAAAAGAGATCTGTATGCGATATTATTATTATTATTAAATGAAACAATATGCCCGCAGGTGGCAAGAGGTTATGAGGAGATTAAATGGTATACACAAGTGACTTGAAGAAGAGGACTGCGAGGCTCTTACTCTCGCTTTCGATTTCATTCTCCTTATGTCATCTTGTGTACTACTACTGCTAACTTCCAATGCTTATCGTCCCTCTCGTCTCCATCTTTGTCCTCTTCTTATTTAATATCTCTAATGCATGCACGTAGGGGCATAATGATTTATTTAGAATTTATAGATTATTACATATACTCAGTGAATAGACATTCAAAAAGTAACCATTTATTTTCATCTAACTAAAAGTAACGAGGCTTACTCAATTTAACCGAAGTTGAATAAGACCTCGAGGAAAAAAAGGTTGAAACTGTGCAAGGTGATCGAGGAATCCACTTATTCTTTGAACTGCGAAAATCGAGAGGCCAGGTAAGTTCACCTTTTGAGATGTAAAAGGAGCATATTAAAAACAGCCTTTTTCCCCTAGTAATGAAGCAACGACAACATCACCACCCCACCACCTACTCCAAAGCTTGAGCCATAATGGAACGCTGAGACAGCTGCGTCTCGTAAAGGTCTCTGAAGATGCGATACTTGGCATCATGATACTTCTTGACCCTTGCATTTGTTGATGGATGAATTACCTACAAATGTCCATGCATGTGATTAAGTAGATAAAACATAAAATCAAACGCCAGTTTTCCTATTAGTAAAAGGACTAACCTATCCTGGCAAAAGAAGTGCAAGAACATCACTTTTACGCCACCAGATTATAGTGCTTATAAAATAGTAAATACCATCTCGAAATCCACTATGAAAGAAGGATGGGGGTGAAGAGGTGGGGTTCTTTGGGTCATGGAGGGACAGCGATTGGAAGAAGAGGAACTACTTTAAATTAGGGCAACATGCATCCAAAATCTGCTATCCACTAAGCCTAACTACAACGATGATACCACAATGGACATTAAGCTGGTGAAGCTAAAAAATGCCTGTAAAGAATACCTGACCAGCCGCATTTAGTTCCTTCATGGCCTCCATGAGACTACTATACTTTTTTGAAGCAACAGCACCAAGAATAGCAGCACCCAAGAGAACAGACTCACTTTCTCGAGGAAGTACTATAGGGCAACCTGCACCAATAATGCAGTGATCCTCGGGATTAAAACGTGTAAAAGCTAAAAAGTTGTTCAAATGACTGTGGCTACCACCCGACACAAAAAATATCAATTATCATTTGGGCAATATCCTGACTTGAAATACTTCAGACCTAAAATAAAGCATTTTGGCTTGATTAGTCAGACCAATTGGTATAACTTGGAACCGCAATGCCACGTAAGCCTAGGAAAAATTGTGTTAAAACATTAGGGCGAAGGTGAATTCCATAGCCAAATGAATAGCACAGCAGAAAAAAGAAAAGCTTGGATATGAATTTTCCCGAAAATACAACTGCAGTGAGATATATTTATTACTTCCCAATCCAACCACTGGATTGAAGTACATGACATAAGCCAATATTTAGATGAATCTTTGTCAATACAACTTGCATGCGATCTCCAAACCCATGCACATAATGGAAAATCCATAAAAGAAAGCCACAACAGACATCTACAAAAAAAAAGACAAAATGAAAAATGATGCCAAAAGGGAAGACTGGTAAGAGAATCACCTGTGATATCTGCATGTTCTTGAACAAACAAGGGGTTCTTTGATAGACCACCACATGCAAGCAACATGTCAATCTACAAAGAACAAAGGCATGGCATAGTACTCGAGTTTTAACGCATATATTTGTCAAATATGTTGATGTAAGACCCTCCAATAAATAGCAGAAATTCAGAAAGGGGACGCAAAGTAATTAAGAAAGGGTTCCTATTAGCAAGTCCAAGATCACATAGCATAAATTAGAGGTTATTCGATAGCAGCAGTAGAACAGGTAATCGAACAAATAATATTGACCATCATAATTAAATTAATATTCATACCTCTTGAGACAGACAATGAATAGACGATATGAGAAACATTCAGGTATGCGTTCTTCCTTTAAGTTGGATGGGATTTCAATTGCTCTCTTGAATGCTAGAAAATGACTTGTCCTCAGAATAATTCAGAAAAGACTTTCATATTTCTCTTTCTAACTTTACACAGCTACTATATGACAATTCCATGCACCGTGCAAAGTTTAGAACCTCTTTGTACTACAAATCTGAATCTTTAAGCTGAGTTATTTGTTATGACATTTTCTAAAAGCTTTAAGGCACTGAGGGATGGCAACCGGATGACAGACTATTCTTTCCTAGACCAAGACAAATTCTCTTTCTAAAAACTTTCTAACCACCAGAAATATAGGAAGCTGAGTGCAAATGATAAGGATGGATTCTTACTTTATGACCATGAGCATTACAATGCTCTACAATGTGGCGTGTTCCATATGCAATACTCTGTACAGTGGCCAAGTACAATAGAGCCAACTGTTTCTCGCTTGCATCAAGTGTCAAACCACAAATGATTCCATTTGCTTTTGGATCTGCAACAGGAGACCTGGGCCATAATAAACTTTAACAGCTCAAACTCAAATCAGGTATCTAGGCGCTTCATTCAGGAAATGTCGAACAAATGTGAGAAATTACCTGTTTCCATGGAAATCGGGAAGGATATGCATGTCTTTTGTCAAGGCAGCAAGAAATGGAGACTTCAAATCATCCATCATCTTCTTCAATATATTGTTCAACAGTTCAAACAAGGAGACATCTGATGATAGTAAAATAGACTACAGGATCAAATAAGACAGATCATTACATTAAAAAAAACACTAATCATACTTGCCTAACAGCTATGTGCTTCAAACAAAGTCGACTAGTTAATATCTCACTTTGAGAAGCAGCTCGATTGGCAAGCCGAGGTGAAGCAACATGGTTTTCAATAATATGATCTAGTAATGCACCAGTAGCACTCTGCCCACCTTCTGTAAGCCAATACTCTGGTATCATCGCTACAAAAATAAAATGAAGGGTGAAGTTTACTGCCACACTTAACCTTGAAAGAAAGTAAAACTATTAAAAATGCCACTTATATATGTTCAACAAGTCAATAGCTTATACCACTATGTTAGTGAAACAAAATGAAGTTTATAAAAACAAAATGCAACCAGAATTTAAGAAAAAATGGAAAGCTAATTCTATCTGAAATGCAATTGAATGAAGAATCGTGACTACTTGTTGAAGACCCCTTAAAACTTCAATATACATATTTCCATATATAAATGTTTAGCTGAACAAGCTTTTACAAATTATTATTAGTGGAAAACAATAATGTGATAAGTCATAAGCCTTGCACTAATCTTCAAAAAGCCAAATTCCGATCAGGTAGTTTGACATTTTACCTGACCAAAATGGTCCCCAGACCCCTGGAATAAACAGCTTACTCTGTGATACAGCCATATGACAAGTAGAAGTACCGCAAACTAATGCCATACGATGGCATATAGCTTCCTTGTCATTCTCTGAAATAAACAGAATATTCTTTGAAAGTAAGTGCACAGCTTCATCTACATATCACAGATGTAAAAGTTTATTCCATCTGTCAAAAAAACCTTGAATATCAGCCGCAGATTCAGGGATGCCTTCCATAATTCCCACACCACCAGCATGAGCATCAATCAGTGAAACCCCAACAGGAATTCCTGCTACAAGACCCAGCTCCTGAAAATACAAATCACTGCTTAGGGAAGTTCAAAGACCCCTGCATCATGATAAAAATCCATGGAAACAAATACAACCCCTGAAGCCCACAGAAAAGGGAAATATCTTATAGTATCCAAAAGAAGTCTCTAATTTGTCAATACTTCAAATCAATGTGCAATCTTCATTAAAAGAATTCTTGCCTTTGCAGCCGTAGGAGTTAGACCAGAACCCAAAGGGTGTCCAGGGAATGCTACACTCCGTCCTGTTTAAAGTAGCATGGATTGTGTCAATTTATCAACTAACTGCAAACAAGAGTCAAAAGCATTTAGAGCTGCAGTCCTACAGAAACAAATATTTCCAGTATACTATGATAGATATCATCTCCGCAGATAAAGCTAGAAGGAATTGTAAAAATAAGGCATCCACCGCAGGCATACATTGGTATTAATAATAGCAAGATTTAAGGAACTATATATTTGCTGAAATATAATTAACAAAAATAGAACTCAACCAAAACTTAGTAGACAACCATGAGAGCTTATAAATAATAAAACAAATAAGTAAATTAGTTGTGTGTCTCTCTTAAGCTTGTAAGACTCATGGAATAAAGAGGTGGTACCCTAATAATGGCATCACATAGAATGCAGCGTATCTCACAAAACAATATCCACATAAATGATGCAGAGATTTGAAATGGCCATACCAATCTTTGCATGATGTCCATCTACTAGATCACCCAAGCCAATCTCTTCCCAAAATTCATCATCCCATCCACAAGCTTCCATGTCTCTTGAATCCTTCTCATTCATCTGCTGCATGTGTGCATGACCAAGATATGTCCATTTGCATACTGTTGAACATAAACTTCGAGTATCATCTCCCGTTGCCCTAAAGAAAGTTAAGGAAAAAAAATTTCATACAAATCAGCCCCAGTTCAGAAAATCAATATAGTTAGGAAAATACTTTAGGCTAGAATTGAACGTGCCTGTATGACAACCAATCACTTAAGTCCATCCACCTAAATGCCATTGACCAAGATTCTTGCAAGTTTTCTTTCACCCATAAAAGCTGCATGTATGATAGTATTAGATAAAATAGAACAGAAAAAAAAAAAAACCACAGACACCATCATCCTGTTTAAACTATGCCACATATTACAAACAACCCACTTGTTAACAAATCTAACAGCCATAAAACCAAGAATGTGACTGTGCATCATTGATAATCCAAACATAGAATACTGTAGGTAACAATGCAGCATATTTCGGATTTGTTTGATGAAATGATCATAACAGATTTTTTCTAATTACTTTTGGTGGCTGCATCTCAGGGGAAAGAGCTCCACCACAATACTGTAATACGGGTGAGTTGGAGGAATTGATCTTTTCAGCTTGTTTCAGTGCTCTGTGGTCCATCCATACTATAATATTCCTTCTTGAATCCCCGCTCCAAGAAACTGTAACTGGAGCACCGTCAGCATCAACAGCAACTGCAATACACAACCAATCTTTTCAATTGGAAATCTACAGATGCTTCATATAATTGTAGGCCATATTATCAAATACCTAAAAAATGGAAAAGGAAAAGAAAGTAAAAGGATGAGAGAGGAGGAGAGAGTCGCAGACCAAGCGAACAAGTAGCAGCAAATCCCATGCCAACAACTTCGTCACCAGCAACATTAGCAAGAGAGCATGCTGATTTGATAGACGCGCAGACTGCATGCCAAATATCCGTCGATGATTGCTGGTTCAAGAAAATAAGCAACAGGCTCATAAAGGAATAGAACACAGCTGCTTCGTGTTCAAAATAAAAGTAACAATACCTCAACGCAGTCACCTTGCTTCCATATTTGAATTGGACAACTAGCAGACCCCAAAAGCTTCCCATGCCCATCAAAAACGCCTACACCAATCAGCAGAAAAAGATAAATAACTGTACACAAACGTGGAGGCAGAATAACTGTCCAATTAAATTAGTCTTGTAATATAATAGTCTACACTACATTTGCATAATTATGGGAAAAGAGCAAACGAAGCATAATTATACAAGTTATGAGACGATATAAAGCCCTCAAAGAAAGAATGAATTTGACCAATCAAAATACAAACGTCCTAAATAGATGATGATAGAGAGAGAAGACGAACCAGCGCGCGCACTGCCAGTGCCGACGTCAACGCCGAGGAAGAAGGAGCGAGGAACGGCCACGAGAGGAGTGAGAGTAGACGACATCTCGACGGAGGAGGAGGAGGAGTAGGAGAGGTTAGAAGAGTAAGTTGGTGAAGTGCGTTGGTGTTGCCCCAACAGTGGGGTCTTATCGCTCCACGCCCTCCTTTTTCCGCCACCGCCACCATACATTTCTTTCCTTGATGACGTTGTTTAATCAAATATTTTGATTTTTCTCCTGATCACCCTGTTAATAATAATTTCGATTATTTGTGTAGTTATTATGGATCTTGGATCAAAAGGTATGAGCCAGCCCCCATAAACCAGGCCCATTAATTAAGGGAGTCAGTCGTTAACAACGACAAAGACAAAAGTCAAAATGCCCGGCAGGTACGTGCTTCTTTTGTCTATCTTGAAATCAAAACACTCAAGTCTACTAGCGAGTCTCACTGTCACTCGCTTCAACTACCACCATGCTCACTCTCTCCGTCCTCCGCCAACACCACCATTATCGCCGCCACAACTACCTCCGTAAGCTCTTCTTCTCCACCGCTTCGTGGGAACCAGTCTACGTCCCACTCTCCCACCCGACCTACATGATTTGGGGGTCCAACACATCCCTCGGCAAAACCCTCGTCTCCACTGGCCTTGCCTCCTCCTTCCTCCTCTCACCTCTGAACAGAACGCCTCACAAGTTCCTCTACCTCAAACCCGTCCAAACCGGCTTCCCCTCCGACTCCGACTCTCACTACGTCTTCGCTAAAGTTTCCTCTCTTGCTTCCCGCCACAACCTCTCTTTATCCTTCCTTGCCTCCAATCACGTTCTCAAAGCTTCCGTCTCCAACGCAATCACTGACCTGAACTTCTATGAAGAGAGGCGAACTGGTCAGAATGCCCCCTTTTCGGAGCTTGTTTGCCAGACTCTGTTTGCATGGAGGGAGGCGGTTTCGCCGCATTTGGCGGCAGAGAGAGAGACTGGAACCGTGGAGGATTCTGTTGTTGTGAAAACGTTGGAGAACTGCTTGAGAAGTAACCTGGAGAGTGAAGCACAATTCGAGAGAATGAATGCTTTGTGTGTTGTGGAAACTGCGGGAGGCGTCGCTAGTCCTGGTCCTTCTGGAACCCTACAATGTGATTTGTACCGGTATGTAAGTGATTCATATTTTAAATGGATAGTGATGTGAAAGTTAATAGTTCCTCAAATATGTCGATAGGCCTTTTCGATTACCTGGTGTTCTTGTGGGAGATGGGAAACTAGGTGGAATTTCTGGAACCATTTCGGCTTACGATAGTCTGAGACTAAGAGGATATGACATTGTTGCTATTGTTCTTGAAGATGGCGGCCTTGTCAATGAAGTCCCATTACGGTCATATTTGCGTAATAGGTACTTAAACAGGCAAGCTTTTAACATGTTGACCACCCTCTTGTTCTAGAGGTGTGTTCTTTAATCCTATTCGAATTGGGTCTTATTCTGTTTTGTCTCATTCATTTTTTAGGGTCCCTGTAATAGTGCTACCACCTATTCCACAAGATATGTCAAATGACCTTGTGGAATGGTTTGGTGATTCCAATGAATCATTCAATTGTCTCAAGGAAATATTGCTCTCAGCTTATTTAGAAAGGATGCGAAGATTGGATGAGATGCCAAAGAAAGCAACAAATGTTTTCTGGTGGCCATTTACTCAGCACAAGCTTGTAACTGAAGAAAACGTTACTGTGATTGATTCTCGATGCGGCGAGAATTTTGCAGTTTACAAGGTTAATGTTGTGATAAGGAATCAGTTTATGATTGCAAAAATATTTGGACATTTCCTTTCTTGCCTTTCTTACCGTTTTCTTGTTTTCCATAAGCCCTTAAACTTTGGCACAGTGGCTAGAACTTCCTCTTGACTACATCTAAAAACAATTGTTGTTATTAGTGTTAACAAGCGAGGATAAATGGAACTTTGGGCAAGGAACTTCTTTACTTTTCCTTGATGTTCATTCTTAATTATATTTGACCATCTATGCTTTGCTTTACTGCAATCTGATTGTTATCTTTTGGTTGAAGCTATCTCTTCACCTTAAATGCTGACCAATTTTACTTTTCTTACAATTGCAGGTTCAGAGTAATGAGTTTATGACGCAACAATTTGATGCATGTGCTAGTTGGTGGACTCAAGGACCTGATGCTACGCTTCAGGTTAGGTTAATGGCACATGGTCATTTTTTATTCTTGTTAGCAGTTTTGATTGCTTGCTATGTTATTGTTAGTTAATGGCAAGATCTAGATGTCAGCTTTCCACCAGCTATACACATCTCCTGTTCCAGTGTCTTATCCTTTCTCTTCCACTTTAGTTTCATCCTTTTCATTTGCATTGCTTCACAACATATGGTGATGGATGTCTGATTGGTTAGGTGGTTTCAGACTGAGCTTGCACGAGATATGGGCTACTCTGCTGCAAGATTTGGTCACATTATGTTCCCTGAGAATGTTTATGAGCCAGCTTTGCGTTGTGCAGAGCTTTTGCTTGAGGGTGTTGGCAAAGGTCAGTATACTTTATGGACTATATGTTGTGCATATGGGTGTGTGCTGATGTTGAAAAGTAGGTAATTCTTATTCTTCTGTTGCTCGTTATTTATTTTTTTTGGTGCGGTAAAGTGATAACAGTTTTAGATGTCTTCCTTCTTAATGTATTTAGATGTACTCAAGTAAGGATATCATCAACGTGTATGCTTAATTTTTGGTTTATTGGGCGGACATCCATTTTCTTTTTACGATTCTTATTTCTCTTCATTTTATCATGATCAGTCAACTATTAATTTACTGAAAAACTTGTTTTCTTCAATTGCCTATTTCAGCCTTTTTTTTGTTTCTAAGCACATCCTATGTAAGTGTGACTTATTAGGACTTGTGTTTCTTCTTTTGCAGGTTGGGCGTCTCGAGTATACTTCTCAGATAATGGATCAACTGCAGTTGAAATTGCTCTCAAGCTGGCATTCCGTAAATTTTGTTCTGATAATGGATTCCTATTCAATTTTCTCAAGAATAATGGAGCTGAAAAACCAATTGAGCTAAGGGTAGGTATTGATGATGTTGTTTCCACAATGTATGTTTCATATTGTGTGTATGAGTTGATGCAAGAAATGTTGGTCTCATGAAGAAAAAGTGCTTTTGAGGTGAAAAGTTTAATTGCAATATAACTTTATGCGAAAATTTATACTTTTTTGAGGTTTGCGATGCAATTTGTTCAATACAACTTCTGGATAATCTTTGTGGTCCCATTTCAGGTACTAGCACTTAAAGGGTCTTATCATGGTGATACTTTGGGTGCAATGGAAGCTCAAGCTCCATCACCTTTCACAGGCTTCCTTCAGCAGCCATGGTATGAATTTCATTGTGTAATCATTTTGAAGAAATAACGCAAACTCAAATTATTGATGCTAAGTAATAGAAGTTACTTCATTTGGCTTGAACCTCTAATGCCTATTGTATTTTTCATATGTCAGTGTGAAATGTGCGAATGTTGTGCACAACGTGAAAAGGATTTTAGGCATTACAAGAATCAAGTGTGCAATTTGATCATAACTTGGTGATAAAATAATGAAGAAAATGCAGTTATTGACTTTGGCATTATGTACCAAAACAGGTACAGTGGAAGAGGCCTTTTTCTAGAACCTCCTACAGTGTTTATGTGCAACAGTTTGTGGAATCTTTCCCTGCCTGCAGGGATGCATGCTGAGAACATAATAGAAAAAGAAATGCGTGAGTGAACTTGGAGTTCTCTATCTCACCTTTCATTTTAAACTGACAAGTATTGTCGTGAACGGGCAGTGAAGAATTCCACCTTACCTATACTGATCTTATTAACAGTGTTCAGCAGTCGCAAAGAAATCTTTGATAAGAGCAGAGACCAATCTGATCTTGCTGGAATTTATGCATCATACATCTCATCGCAGCTGTTGGAATTTTCTGGTTCAGAAGGCTCTGTGCAGGTTGGAGCATTGCTTATAGAACCAGGCAAGTCTGTTCTGTAATACATATTCCCATTATTAGCATTCCCTTCATATATTTTACTCCATTTAAGCACATATTTTAAGGACTGTGAATGGTTATTTACCTTTTCCACATGAGATGTATGATACGGTTCTTTTGAGAAAAGCTAATTTTGGGTTTTAGGGTTAGAAGCGTTGAGAATTAGAAGAAAAGAAACAGAGAATACTGAAAGAAGAGAGTAGAGAATTAAGAGCGAGAAAGTTTCTGTTATTCATTACCCCTTCACCCTCTTCCATCAACTATATAATAACTAGTATAACCGTTGGAGATGTATCGGTAGTTATCAGTCATGTGATTGACTACATGACTTCGTTTTTACTCATAATTTCTACACTACATCGTCTCTATGTACAATCATCATTATACTATCATAAGTCGCTACGACACCGTTTGGGTATAGTACTGTTCATCGTCTTCTTCCTCCCGCAGCCTGGATCGTACGTCAGCGTCTTCATGGTTCACCATCAGCTTCTACTCCTATCAATGTTTTATGAAATTTAATGTCTTGTACAAAACATGGAACCATGCATATATCAGAATGCTGTGTGTATGAAATGCTTGTTTTGGGCATTTCTGTCCTTCCTGCTGCAAATTTTGTTTTCTGATTCACATTTAAGTCTCTTTCTTAAGAAATGTTTGCATGTTGAATGTTAATGTAAGGCCCTGCAAAGGAAGTGGAAAACTAAGGTTCCTTTGGACTGATTAGTAATTCCTGCTCCACGGGACCTGGACCACTGCATATTACAGCATCTTTGTCAGCTCAATTAGCCTGAGTTTACCTATTTCTTTCAACATCTTCTGGCTGTGCTGATTTTTTCCCTAATTCCTATAGATATAATTAAGAAATTTCTTATGGCATCTTTTACCATTGTTATTACTCAAATTCCAATTTCTGTTGGCTTCTCTGCTGTTTCTTCCTACAAAATAGTTTCTGTAAAGTAGGATATCAAAATTCATAGCAATTCAGAAGTGTACCATACAGGACTTAGAAAACTTCCTGTCTATGTGCGCATACACACACCCACTAGATACAGGATTTTTGTGGTTCCAATTCTCTTAAACGTTGCAGATTGATTGCTAATTTCTTCCAGATGGTTGATTACCCGCTGGCCTGTACACAGATCCAATGTTTTGTTTCTTTGTGCAGCTTTATAATTCTGTGAAAATTGCATACTTTGTAGTTATACAAGGTTCTGGAGGAATGCTTATGATTGATCCACTTTTCCAACGGGTACTTGTCAATGAGTGCCGAAATAAGAAGATTCCTGTCATATTTGATGAAGTTTTTACTGGTTTCTGGCGTCTCGGAGCAGAGGTTGATTGCCTTCCATTATCTCACTGTATCCATTCCTTTTTCCTTTTCCCTTTTCCCTTCTGACCTTGTTTGATTCACCAAGTGAAGCTTTATAACAAAAGTTGCATGTTGATTTATCTTGTCTTGTGAGGGTGGATTGTATATTGCAGACTGCTGCAGAGTTGCTTGGTTGCATGCCAGATATAGCCTGTTTTGCGAAACTTATGACAGGAGGGGTTATACCCTTGGCTGTCACCCTGGCATCAGATGTTATTTTTGATTCATTCATTGGAGATTCGAAGGTAGGGGCACTGCTTTGGGGTTTTTATGCCAAAAAGAAAATTACTTCCTGTCCATTTGTCTGATGACTTCTGACATTATATGCTTTTAGTAATCCCCAAGCCTTGGCTCACTATATGGAAAAACAGTGGTAGAGATCCACTTAATATCAGTATACAGCAAGAACATTGCTATATGCATTTTTAGATTCTTAAGGAACTGATTTCTTGGTATTGTAAATTGAGTCTTAATTAGGAGTTGTTCTTTCAAATTTATTGGCCAAAGTAACTACCTTCTCATAGTTTAATGATATCAAGTTCAACTAAAGGGGTTCATCGACGAAGTACACAATTACTCATTTGAATAGGCAAATGTTTTTGTCTTTTGAGTCCAAAGGTAAGTTTGTAAACTTTAATGAACGTAGCATATACTTGACCTAATTTAGTACAAAGAAGTATTGAATTTCTTCCTTTGTTATTTCCCTTGTTTCTCCCTTAATTTCTTATTTTCCTATTTACAATTTCATATCTACTAGAGTATCTGATACACATTACTTTTCATGTTATGTACTTAAGCATGCCTGTGCTAAATATATCCTTGTCATCGTATGCAAGAGGATGAATGCAAACAGGTATTGACATGTAGTATAACAAGCAATCAGAATTTGAGTGAAATATATATTTGATTTCGGTTTCAGCTTCAGGCCCTTTTGCATGGACACTCATACTCTGCTCATGCTATGGGATGCACGGCTGCTGTTAAAGCCATAAATTGGTTTAAAGATCCTCTGACAAACCATAATATGATTCCTGAACAAAGGCTGCTTCGAGAGGTATGTGACACAATTCTTTTCTTTTCGCATTGTATTTCCATCCATTACCAAAGTAATAGTATACATGAAATTCTGAAGTCCAGAAGATATGAAGGCAATACTTTAGATATATTCATGTATGAGTGAGCAATAATAGATACTAGACAAAGTTGATATTGAATTCTACCCATGCTTTCCTGTCCCTTGGCTCAAGACTCTAAAGGAGACTTGAATTAATGGCTAAATAATGTTCATGTCTACTTTCAAAAGTCACCCCTACAGAAAAGCAGGAATTTACAAATGTTTGAGCCGATCAAGTTTCACTCAGTTTCCTAGTCAACTAATGCATGGAGACAAAAAGTTTCAAATAGCCCATTTCTTCTCTATTCACCAAATGTTGATAAGCATTTGGTAACGAAATGATGACATCCGGCTGCTTCTTTTTTCCTTTCTGATTTCCTTCTTAGGGTGGTTTGTAGGAATGCTTGGTTTGGCAAACATGCAATTATCTGGCAAGCGATGATACATTATTAGTTTGATACTTGCAGTTATGGGATGAGGAACTGGTGCAAGAGATATCATCACATCCTTCTGTACAAAGAGTGGTCGCAATAGGAACTCTCATCGCTTTGGAATTACGAGCAGAAGGGCTTAATTCTGGGTAAGCCTACTTTCACTTGCCTGCTTTTACTATTTGTTTTGTTTGACAGAAACACTTCAGGGTTTTGCTGTACAAGTGTATAATATACTCGATAGTACTCAGCGAGATGACAAGCACGAGCTTTATACAGATACGCGTCCTTATACGCACGGTCTCTTCTCCAGAAGCTCCGCGAGGATGGTGTTTACATGAGGCCTTTAGGAAATGTGATTTACCTCATGTGTGGCCCCTGCACGGCTCCTGAA
This sequence comes from Erythroxylum shatona, assembly GCA_027568895.1. Taxonomy (NCBI): domain Eukaryota; kingdom Viridiplantae; phylum Streptophyta; class Magnoliopsida; order Malpighiales; family Erythroxylaceae; genus Erythroxylum; species Erythroxylum shatona. The sequence goes on from JAOSBK010000008.1 coordinate 892,574, forward strand.
AGCTGCAGGCAATTACTTGTCAAACTCCAGGCACACCTTGAAGAGTTCAGCGTAGTCAAGGAGCACCAGGCGTCCATCAAGAATTGAGCATCCAGTGGATGCCAGCTCTTATCTGTCCATTTTAACAAAGAAAAGGGGTTATTTAATTCGTCATTCTAAATTGATAGAAGCTTTTCTAAGAGTAGTTTTGCCCTAAATTTCTTTGACAGAGTCCACCAATCAAGGTTGTTTAAGCCCAAGGAGTTTGTGATGCATTGCCTGTTTCTAGCCGAAAGGGATTTTATTATTTAAAAGAAATTTCTTTTTTCTAATAGCAAGTTGTCATGTTTTAATTGGATTTTTTTAGTAACATTTTGGCGGTAATGAATAAATAGTTTAATTAACATAAGAGGACGATGTGACGATAGTCTTATGACGTGAGCCAATCACAAGATAGTATTTAATGTAACGCAAGGTTGTCCTGTGGGAAGATCAACGGCTAAGATCTTCCCCATCTATCGGTTCGTACGCTCTACCACAATCAATCACCAAGGTGGAAGATGGTCAAACACGTATGTGGCACTGTTTTTTTTAAATTTAAATAAATTTAGGATTAAAAAGATTCAATATTTTAATAAAATTAGAATATATTAAATTTTTAAAATATAATTAAAAGGGACTATTTTTATTTACAAAAAATTTAATTAAAAATTGTTAGATAAAAATTAGTTGATTTATTTTATTTATAAAATTAAATAATTTATAAATTTAGCTAATTAATTAATATTAAGTTATTAAAATAAATTGAATTAAAAATTAAAATTTGAACGATAAAATTTAATGGATTTACTGTTTTAATCATTGGCACCAAAAAGCAGACCTACGTGGAGCATAGAGTACGTGAACATTTCCTCGCTTTCAGACCAAAAGGTATTCAGCCAACCATAATAGACCTAAAAAGCTTTAAAGAAAATTTAAAGAAATCGTCAGAAATTAAAATGAGAAAAATAGAAACGATCAAATCCGATACTCTTTTAACGATTTTCTCTCTATTTTCTCGCTCACCAAACACACTCTCCAACTCTTAACACGAAGCCTTTTGCACATCTGTCTCAGGTCACTTTTTCTCTCTCAATCTTTTTGGTTGTGAGGATAATTCATTTTTCATATGAGAACCTTTTTCTTATCTTTTGTCTTCTTATCGATTGTTATTTATGGTGATCTTTTGTTGATATTGAGGATTAATTTTTGACAGTTTTAATTTTACAGTAGCTGTAGCTAATTTGAGTCGTGTACTTTGTATATTGATCTGTGATTAGAAAGGTGAAGTTTTTGATAGTTAGGGTTTTTGGTGTGCTTTTGCAGATCTGTAAAATTTTGAGTTTGGAAGATTGGGTGAAGGATGCAGACCAGGTACATGGAGAGGACTAATAGTATGGGTAGAGGAAAGCGGCCCTTAGAAGCAGGAGACGAGGGACAGCAGCCTGAGCGGAAACGCCCTGCTTTAGCTAGGTGAAGCTTGAGAGATTTGTGCTTTTCGTTGACTATTTGACTTTTTGGGCCTGATTTTTTGTCTCTTTGGTTTTAGTGTACTGAGTTACCTCATGAGTTACATTTGTTGGATTATTTTTTTCGCTGTTTGCTTGTGCAAAAGAGTTAATTTTGATCGGCTTTTGTTTGGATAGACTCTTTTCTGTTGGGCCTGAAAATGGGAGATACGTTTTTAGTGTAAGTCGAAGTTGGCTGTGTTTAGTGTATGGTAACTGCTGAAAGACGGTATTAATCGGTTGGTTTACTGTCAAGTTTATCAACAATCAAGAAAGCAAGAGTTGGGATGCCTTTTCAAATTTCTGATGGCTTAGGCTAGCAGTGGAACTTTGGACTATCTAAAGGTTGAATACAAGTGTGAGAAATTGACTGATTAAAAAATGTAGTGGAGAAGGATAAGAAGCAAGACTGTTGTAGGTTGGTTTGCTTACAAGTAAAAGATTAGGGGCATTATGTTTTGCTAAATGAATATTTTAATTCAGAAAACGATGTTGCGTTAATATGTGGTGTAGTTATTTTGCAACTGAATGTTTTATGTTTGTTCCTTAAACCCAAGTTGTTGACTACAATTGTTTCAGGAACTGCATTATCTAAGACGTATTCATTAGATAGTGTTTGTATTGAATACATTTTAATGCGCATTCATTGGCTTCTGTAGTGTTATAGTAGAAGCTCTCAAGGTTGACAGTCTTCAGAAGCTCTTTTCGTCAATGGAACCTATTCTCCGAAGAGTTGTAAGATTTTTTTCGACATTTCTTCTTTTTTTTTTATCTTTCAACATCAATTCAAAGTAGACCTAGTGAGGAAGGTTTTAAAGGGAAGTTGAGACATGAGTACTGAATTAATCACAACGAACTTTAATGTAAGTGAGCAAGAGAACCATCTGAATGTGGAAGTCGAGTTAAGGAGAAAGAAAAATCTGGTGATTTCTACGTGGCAGGGAAACTAGATGAATTTGAATAAAATTCAAGTTCAGGGATAGAAGCTAAATCTGGGTTGAGCTAAAGTAAAATTATTTCTGGCATCACACTAGAATTCCTAGGAGGTGAAAATATAGCCGATTACTTGGTAGAAAGAAAAAACAGAAGTTCATGTAACCTCACTAAATAATCTAGAAACTGGTGGTTGAAATACAATCGTCCTTTTGAATTCTAACAGTGTACTATGAAACTTGTTACTAATTCATAGCAAGTTGTGGCAGGTAAGTGAGGAAGTGGAACGTGCTTTGGCAAGATTGGGCCCTGCAAGACTCAGTTCAAGGTACACAGTATTCCTGATCAGTCTGCATACAGCTTGCTTTTTTAGTCTATTTGCCTTACTTGGTTTTAAATGATAAAACACAAATGTGATGGTTATAGTGATGTTTATCCATGTGTTTTCTGACATTTGACTAAGCATGCAATTAAAACTGATTAGAATATGAAGAAGCATCCAAAGTTAGGACTCTTCATAAGACATACTAATCAAACCATACTAAAAGGCTTCTTTCTTGTTGAAAAAAAACACCATGTCACCAATTTTTTCATCAAGTTTCTGACAGTTAAACAACTCTTTTGAAGTGTTAGGTCTTCTCCAAAACGAATTGAAGGCCCAGATGGAAGAAACTTGCAATTGCAATTCAGATCGAGGCTGTCTCTTCCTCTCTTCACAGGAGGAAAAGTGGAGGGAGAGCAGGGGGCTGCTGTCCATATTGTTCTTCTTGATGCTAATACTGGTCATGTTGTTACTTCTGGCCCTGAGTCATCTGTGAGACTAGATGTTGTTGTGCTTGAAGGTGATTTCAACAATGAAGATGATGAAAGTTGGACACAGGAAGAATTTGAAAGCCACATTGTTAAGGAACGTGAAGGAAAGAGACCTTTGTTGACTGGTGACTTGCAAGTGACTCTTAAGGAAGGAGTTGGGACACTGGGGGATCTCACTTTTACGGATAATTCAAGTTGGATAAGGAGTAGAAAATTCAGACTTGGCTTGAAGGTTGCCTCTGGATATTGTGATGGCATGCGGGTTCGTGAGGCCAAAACAGAGGCATTTACTGTTAAGGATCATAGAGGGGAATGTTAGTTCTTACACTTTAATATATTTGGATGTTTTATAATTCTTTCGTCTCTGTAGACTGATTGACAGTTTACGCCTTTTCTTTGACAGTGTACAAGAAGCACTATCCTCCTGCATTACATGATGAGGTTTGGAGATTGGAGAAAATTGGCAAGGATGGTTCGTTTCATAAGAGGCTAAACAATAATGGAATATTCACAGTTGAAGATTTTTTGCGACTTGTGGTCAGGGATCCTTCAAAGTTGCGGAGTGTAAGTGTTCTCTTTGGCTCTCTAGTTAACCATCTCTTGCTTTGCACTTATCTTCTGACGTGCCATTCTTTGGTTTTAGATTCTGGGCAGTGGTATGTCAAATAAGATGTGGGAGGCTCTATTGGAGCATGCTAAGACTTGTGGCCTTGGTGGAAAGCTTTATGTGTACTATCCTGAAGATTCAAGACATGTAGGTGTTGTATTCAACAACATATATGAACTGACTGGCCTTATTTCAGGGGAACAGTATTACTCTGCTGACTTTCTTTCTGATGAGCAGAAGGTTGGTGTATGCTTACTTAATTCCCAAGTTATTACTTGAATCTAAAGCTTTGTTCTTGATGTGACATTTTGAGTTTAAATGTGAAGCTGCAGTTGATATGTAGAGAATAAACTACAGAGACTTGTATGTTACCACGCAGCTCTTTTTCAGTTTCATTAGGCAGTTTGACTTCTTGTATGTTACCACGCAGCTCTTTTTCAGTTTCATTAGGCAGTTTGACTTAGGCCAAGATTTAATAGAAATTTATTATTTGATTGTGTGCCATTTATAAATGTAGTTGAGCAAGTTGCTTTTGTCTCTTTTCCAAGATAGGTTTTTGTTGCACATTTTCAATGATTCTCTTTTGGTCAGAGTGGACTGGAGGTAATTTCTGAATTGAAAACTGTTTGTGCAGGTCTTTGTAGATACATTAGTGAAGAAGGCATACGAAAACTGGAACCAGGTCATAGAATATGATGGGAAGTCACTGTTGAGCTTCAAGCAAAATAAAAAGTCAAGTACTTCTAAAAATGAACTTAGCATGGGTCAGATAGGATATTCTAATGCTCTGGACAATCAAACACAACTTAATCGTCTGCCGGCTTCAGTTCCTACTGAGCAGGCTGCTGGTCATTCAGGCTTACATGTTGCAGGCATGTATTAGTATATTCTAAATATTAAATAAAAAGTAGTATTTAAATACTCGCTGAAATGACTTACTATTATCTTCTTGTTGGATATATTGATCAGGGTATAATAATGATTTGGGAACTAAATACTCTGCTCAGACCCAGCTCGGGAATCCGAATTCACGGACTCAGTTTGACACTACCTCATTTGCATCTCAAGGACAAATAATTGGTAATTCTCACGAGCCACTATCCATACGAAATAATGGCAGTGCTGTGGGCCTGGCCCTTGGTCTACCTCAGTCATCTACTTCTGGCTTCCACTCTCTAGGGACTTCCATTCAGCCATCTAGCATTAATCCATTTGAGGACTGGAGCAATAGTAGGGGCAAGGGTGATGAATTCTTGTCAGAGGATGAGATTCGTCTCCGAAGTCATGAGATGCTTGAGAATGAGATGGATATGCAGCATTTGCTCAGAATCTTCAGCATGGGAGGGCATAACTCCATAAATGTACCTGAAGATGGGTATGGGTTCTCATCTTTCATGGCATCACCGATGCCTAGTTATGATGAGGATCGTGCTCGTCCTGGTAAAGCTGTTGTTGGCTGGCTGAAGATCAAAGCAGCAATGAGATGGGGGTTCTTTGTCAGGAAGAAGGCAGCTGAGAGACGGGCTCAACTTGTTGAGTTGGAGGATGAGGAATAGTTGATCCTTCTATGGTCATGCGTTTTGTTTGACAATATGGATATTTGGAAGAGTATAACTCTTTTCCTAATCCCGCTGACATCTTAAGGTCTTAAGACAGCATCCAGGTAGCTTGTTTTAGGAATCTAGAAGACCTCTAGTCTTCAGCTTATCTCTCTCTTGTACAATTACCTGTACAGTATGTTGTTTCTTTGTTGTCCTTCCGACTTAAGCAAGACGCCCTTCTAATCATTTGTATCATTGGTTTGTGTAAGATATATGCTTTTGGATTTCTGCTGGGAAATTGTACGTTTCTGATAATGCCCCCGTTTAGTTTAGTTGTCTGGTTAGGGGAACGTTATTGATGATTTGTATGAGGATGATTTATTATTGTTCTGTTCACTTCTTGGTTGACACAACAAATATATATTTTTGATCAATTACTTATCGGATGTGAATTATGTACTGTCTTTTTAGGGATTACTCTTAGTTGTTATAGAGCGACAGCGTCGTTAGATTCTGTTGTGTTGGATGAGCAGTTTCGTATGACCTTGAACCTAAAAGATAGTTGTTGCATTTACTGATCAACTAGCAAGTTGCTCAAGCCAATCTGAAACCAGAAGTGAATCCTACAAGATTGAAAAGGATGAAACAGGACGTGGCATATGAACAGGGAACCAGAGTACTCGGTTATACTATTTTGTATTCATGGCAACCTAAAGAGACAGGGCAGTAGTAGTCAAGTATTCTTGTCCTTCTGCTCCTTAAAATGGTGTGAGCTAAGCTTACCTTTTACCCGATTTTCCGGGGTCTAGATTTTCATTTAATAGCTGAGATATGAGACAGCAACTACCTTGTGTTCTTTTAGAACCTGCTACAGAAACTATCAAAAGTCCCTCTTGTATACTGGAAGTGACTCTTTGATCAATCTTTTCATATGATTTCTCGATTGAAGTGTTAGAAAAGAGACTTCAGTCTGGCAAATTGTAGAATTGGTCTTAAATATAAGGCATGTATAGAAAGGTTAGTTGGTCTAAGTATAGGATCAGCCGACAAAAGAGAGTGAGGATTCTTTATCCAATTTTTTGGTGTCCAATCATGTCTCATGCTTAAATCGACTTTATTTTGAAATATTGGATAAAATTAGACAATCTCTAAATTTATGTCCAAACATTGTTGTAGATATTGGATAGAATTATATAGAGCAAAATTGAACAAAAGATTTGAACTAGCGAAATAGTATATAAGAATTTTGTTAAAAAATCAAAGAATTTTTACTACTCAAATGTTACACTTAGAGATCAAAATAATTGAATGATAGCTAATGGAGCAAAAAGGAATAAGCACTACACACACAGGACACTCCCTAAGACATGTTGCATTCTGGAGGAAGACCTTGTGAAAATCTTTTTTTGTCTGTGCAGTAATTGTAGATCATGTAGTTCTTCTGCACCCACTGAAGCCTTTGTGCGCTTGTTGAATCAAGCTCCTCTGAGAGCCAACTTTTGTCGTTATTGGCTGATGAACCTGTGCCACAAGAAGATGCTCCATTGGACCAAACACAAGCATTGGCGTTGAAGTTCCTGTAAGAGGCAGTGAAT
>JAOSBK010000008.1:936856-954333 GCA_027568895.1 Erythroxylum shatona
CCGTTGGTAATTTTCTGACAGAAAATTTTTTATTTTATACCGTCGGTAAGTCCGTAGGTAAATTTACCGACGGAATAATTTCTGTCGGTAAATTTACCTACTGTCGGTAAATTTACCTACAGCCGTATCTCCGACGACTTTTTTCGTAAGTAAATTCCGTCGCTAAATAAGATTACCGACGGAATATTTCCAAATTTCGTCGGTAATTTTCGTCGCTAAATTTCATTTTTCTTGTAGTGACAGTTGCCCTTAGTACAACACTTGTTATATATCATGTTACCAACTCATATTTGTTTTGTCAAGTAACCTCAAAAATATTAATGTCCAAACTGTAGTAATCATAAAAGTAAGGTTTTCATTCTGAAGTTGGGTGAAGCAAACATTAAGGTTGTTTAAGAATATACCATTTTATTTTGAGGCAAGAACATTAGTTATAGATAAGTTTATATTTAAAACATGTCTTCTCTTTTCATACTCGTAGGATTAATGACGTGGGTTGTCGCCAATGAGTGGGATGCAACGTATAGCAAAGCTTATTAGTTGTGAATTTGGAGTTGCCCCCCACCACACGGCGGTTTAGGATTACATATGCACCAAACGTCGAAATCATTTTCGCATTTTTTGTCGGTTAAAAAATAAATAAACCAAAAACAAATCAAAAAGAAACAGCCGTATTAGTTTATTATATCTATGAATGACAAAAAAATATTAGATTTAAAATCTAGTGTGGAAACATTGTTTACTATGTGATATATTCTTAGAATTATTGTTGTTTAAAGCCATTCTACCATTTTGTTGTATTTTCATTAACATAAGTTAAAGGATTTTATACTATTTTATAAAATGGAAGTGGCATGACATTCCATATAATAAATTCTTCTATCATTTTTATTCTGAATATTTAATTTTTAAGAATATATATCAAAATGGAGAATATTCTAAATTTGAGTAATTTAAAAAATGGATCAGAAAGCTAGAACATTTGAAATGATTATAAGAAGAAATATTAATTTTCAATGTTTGTATATATCCCTAAAATTATAGAGCAACTTCGAACACAAGTACTCTAAAGCCATGCTACAATAAATAAATAAATGATAATTTGAGTGATAATTCAAGTTTCAAGTGATCGAATGAAGAATTTGATATACTCAGACACAAAAACAGTGTTAAGTGTCTCCTCAAATCCCAAATATTAAATATGTGAGTTTTGTTTTACTTACAAGTGGTGACCAACTAAGTAAAGAATTATTTGATTGGCCCATGCATGGGTGATAGCTTTTGGTGGCTTATTGATGAAATAAATGCATACAATATCGGTAGAATTCTAGAAAGGAAGCCAAATTTCTGTCTTAAATCCAGAGCCAGGAGCAAGTTACCACACGCATAATGCAAAGCAAGTTAACTGCTATCATTTAAAAAAAAAAAACGTTTGTGGCCTCTTAACAGGTCGAAAGTCCTAATCAGTGAATGAACATATATCTGTATACCAGCCATTGTCTTTCTTTTCTATTCTTTAAAGGGGAAAAAGAAGCATGTACATGAAATCCATGCGAGGACAGCTTAGACATTTTGATGCAATTCAAGATACGATTTTAATAAGTGAATTAATTGGGGTGGTTTGGGGGTGTAGAAGCCTAACTCGAGAAAAGGCAGTTGATGTAAATGAAGCACTCCCACTTGTCTTCTTAATATTCTATATTACTACAGATCCCTGTCTTTGTCGATAAACGAATTTAATTTAGCGATGTTACGTACAACCCTTATATATTAGAAGTAATAAATATATGTACTTTCTGAATTTCTTAAAAGGAAAAATTGTTATAAACATGCACTTTCTTCATTTCTTAAAAGAGAAATTTTATATTTTCTTTTCATCCGTAAGGTGGATATTGAGCAACAAAAGCCTATAAGGCCTTTCAACTTTTACATTAATGACAAAGTTGTGAAAATTGTTTCATATAAGGTTGTTGAGACATTTATTTTCTCACAAAAGTTCAAAAAGCTTGACTAACAATTATGAGTTACTCATGCTAATGTAATTCTTTTGGCATGTAATAACGATGTTTATGTACATGACAGGTAACTATCTTTTTACGCTGTACATGTTTCACTTGCATTGTTTAGATGGTCTTAGTTTCATGAACTTATTTTAAAAATATTTCCAAGTGACTAAAAATTCATTATGTCTATTATTTCCAAAAATCAATCAAGAAACTTGCTTTAAAATCTATTTCATTGGCAGAAGATTATGAACGATTGCATGATAGAATAGGGCCATAACCTCACTCAATAATTGAAAATTAGTTTGTTGTCAAATCTTAGAACTTGAACGAAGAAACGGAGACTTAACTTTCTGGTGAGAGCAAGCAGCAATAAATAGCCTCGAGTACTCGTGGACCTTTTGCCACCAGTCCTTTTATGGTGTATCTTAAACTAGCCAATTTTGACGGCCTACTATAAGGGTAGCAGTGGATTGAGCTAAGGTGCCATTGTGAAAAAGGGTTGGATTCAACAGTACTGGTGATCAGTGCAATTCTGACGAGGGCATGGAACTCGGAACACCCAAAGTGGAAGCTTTTCTGAGGGTTTGCTCGATCCTGCTTTTGGTTTTGACAGCTTGCTTGGTGGGCTTCGACTCGCAGAAGAAGTTTATATTTTACCTTGAAAGAGAAGTCAAATATAAGTACCTGAAAGCTCTTATGTGAGATTCTACTTTCTCTTTACTTATATCCTTACATGCATCTCCTGGTTGTAAACTTCTAAGGTTTTTCTGTTTTTCTTGATTATTTCACTTCTAAAAATTCGACTATTTGATGTCTGCAGAGCTTTGGTTTATGTTGACTCTGCAGTTGCTGTGTATAATCTGCTTCAGTTGGGCAAATTTCTTTCATTCGACCCTTCTAAAGGGAACTTCAAGGGGTCTTACTTGTTCGTGGCTTGGAGCTGTTGCTTGTTGGATCAGGTACTTGCAAGTAAATATCATCTAAGCTGAAGTCATTCCATTACCCTTTGGAGTAAGAATAATGCCAGATCTCTTCCCATCTGAATTTCCCGTTTGAATCTGTAGTTTTGCAACTCAATTAGGTTTCCCTCTGGGACCAAGATATCGTACCTTTTCTTTTTTTACTTTCTGGTTATCTGTGTTCCAATACTGACAACCGTAAAAGTTAATGATTGAAAACCCAACCCTTGCCAAACTTAAGTGCAAACTGAACAACAAAAATGAAAAATTCATGAATATAAATGTCTACCATGCATGTACAACTATCTCTGCCATATTTTTGGTGTCTGATATAATATCCATGGCCATTGTTAGTTATGTTCGCTGCCTGTCGATGCAGCAGTAGTGGATCCACCGTAAGTTATTGCTCCATTTATCATATATGAGAGTCCTACTGCCAGTAGCACTGATCGACAGAGTTTGTCTCTTATTCAAGTTTGTTACATTAAATAGAATTGTGCTCTTTCGTCCAGTGAGAAAATATGATTTGGTCTTCTTTAACTTTTGCTCTCCATATTAGTTTTGACTTTTGACTACATGTAATTATTATCCGTCTTTTGTTCTTCTATCTAATCATCCTGGGTTTAATTTTCGTTCAAACCAATGCCATATGGTGAATAGAAGAACCTAATATGTGAAAACAATGAAGTGCTTGAACGTATAGCTAGTAACCTAACAAATTTTGAATTGGAACTTCTCCAAAGCTAATTTATATCCAATTATATATGGGTTCAATGTTTAATTAAATATAGTGAATATAAAGATTAATTGGTCAGTCGGAAATTATAACTAGGAGTTCATATGTTATTTAAGTCTGAAAACAAAAAAGTAGACCATTCCCAATTCAATTTGTGGTCCATCCACAAGGCTACTCTTCCCCTCGAATCATAATGCCTCCATGCTCTTCCAAAATTCTTTTTGCTCTTTGCATTGTTGTACACAAATAATAAAAAAAAAAGTTTGGTAAACATTATTTGATGGTTATCAACGGTTATTATTATTATAAATAATAAAAATATTATTTTCATAAAATATTTTTTAATTTAATAACAATAATTACTAATAATCACTAAATAATAATAATATGGTTAGATATTAAAAGGAAATAATTAATTTTTTTTGTCATATATATATACATGCCACTTTCCTTCTATTTTAGTAGCATTTTGTTCTTTCCATGGTTTCCATATGGGCTATTATATTTGTACATGATAATCTAAAGTAGACTTTAACTCGTTTACTTGGAAACTTGTCAGAAGTTGTATCAGGAGACTAGTCGAGTATGAGTGATAAGTATACTTTGTTCATTTCTGATTCTCATCTGTGGTAATGAAACAGTTGGCGGTTTACGTTACATTCGCGACAGCAACAGCGGCATTGGAGCATTCAGCACTTGTGTTACAAGGAGCAAAGGTGTTCCAATGGATGACATGGTGCAGTAAGTTCACCGGATTCTGCACCCAAATTGGAATTGGTTTGTTCTGTGGTTATGCAGCAACTATTCTCATGGCCTTCATTTCCTTCATCTCTGCCTTCAATTTGTTTAGGCTTTATTCACCAGAACGTTTTCTCTTGCAAAAACCCACCTGATCTTCACGTTCTTTCCCTGTTCTCTTTCCGTTTCCTAATACTCTTCACTCGAGTAGACTGAGCAGAGACCAAACTCATCTGCTTAAAGTTATTACCATGAATTGTACTCTACGTGAATTCGAGGAATTGGACTGATAATGCTAATTAGTAACTGTTAATGATTATCGCTGAATACTATATAGCTAGCTAGATTACGAAGTACTTGATCTAATCCAGTTGTTCTCAAAAATCTCATAAAGACCTTTTGCCAATCGTGGGACGAAGAGATATTATTGGATGCTCTATGACAACAGATTTGACAATTTAGCAGGGACGAAAGATAGTGCAGGTCATTAGTTAGAGGGAAGCAAATTAAATCGGCGGTCCAATTGAACGGACCCCATCAGTTTCTTGGCCATTTACATTTTCACAATATTTGCTCGTATACATGTGACAAGAAGCTCGTCCTAAATTCCTGATTCGAGGTCAGAATAGCGGCATCCATGTTCATGTATGAATGTATAGGAAGATTAATAAATTATTGTAACCATTATAAATATTTCAAAAATAAATTTCCAAACTCATTAAGCATTAGTACCATATAATTAATAGGAATTAGGATACCAAGAATTCGGTTTCTTTTTTCAATTTTTATAATAATAAAATCTTTATCAAATATCTTACAAATTTAGAAATTATATTTTTCATAATAGGCGAGTAGGAACACAACTCGACTGCTCCAACTCCAACTGATGCGACATGCATTGCCTCCTGCATCAGCCACCGCATTAATAGGGGACACGACGAGAAAGAGAACGATCCTCTAGGCCTTATAGCAACCCTAATGCTTTTGGATCGTTTTTTAACTCCTATAGACTGATGGATCACTTAAATGGCCCAAATGGGCTAATAGCACTGTCTGGAACCAATTCTTCAGATGGATATATGTCTTCTTTCGCCCCTTTTAATTCCCCTATTGATCCATCCACCAACCAGATCCCACCTATCGTCCATTATTTTCTACCAGCCCAGACCTAAATGCTTTACTCCCTTCTCCCCTCCAGTTATAACAATAAACCACCTCCTCAATGTCAAATTCATCAGAAATGGGGTTATATTTATTGCCCACTATCGGTTTCGGTATTCTAAATCTTGAAATATCCCTTTAGACCTTTAATTGATCACCAAACTCTTCCTACGACCTTTATTGCCTTGAATTCTCAAAACTCTTAAGAAAATTCCTATTTCACCTTAAGCTTTGATGTTGAATGGTTACTTGATGTTACTACTACTCACATGATGACATACCGTCAACTTGTAGAATCTGAAATTTTGTATAATGGTCGATCAAGTGAATCTCTGACTTTAGCATCTTAGTCATCCTTGTTAGCAACACTCTCGACATTGTCACATCTTCTTTTTTTCAAAATCCAATGTAAAAAATAATTATAAGTCTTATCTTAAAGGGAAAAATACTAGGCTTTTATTTCAATTGTCTTCTCAAGTCTCTACAAATCTCTTATAACTCTTTCATTGTGACATTTAAGGATGTTTTCCCTCCCTCTTTAATTCTGGTTTTCTATTTTATTATTTTTATTTATGATTTCGGTTGTTATAAATAAATGCTTTCTTTAACTCACAAATCTCAAGCATTCTCCCACTTTTAAACTTTTAAAATCACAGTTAAAAATCTTTTCTTCACTAGTATTAAAACTTTTAAATACGACTTAAAGCTCCTAAACTCATCAAATGTGTTTTACTCACTTTTTCACTTTTTATAAAATTACATATCGTATCTCTTGTCGTGATACTGTCCAATAAAATTGTCTTGTTGAACAAAAAAATTTGTCATGTAATTGATAATGGTCTTACTCTCCTCATCCATGCCTCTCTACCTAAATATTTTTGGTATGAAGCATTTTCTACTACTATTTACCTTATCAATTATTTATCCACCCTATTCCCCATAAGTCCCCTCATGAATTACTCATTTTTACCATATCGAACATATCTGGTCTTCGTATTTTTGGATATGTTTATTTTCTAATTTTAAGTTCTTCTCACTCAGAGTCCTCAAACAAACTTGCACCAAAATTTACTCTATTTCTCTCATCATGTCTACAAAATATATCGTTGTTTTGATGCCCACAATTCCAAACTCTATATCTCTCATCATGTCCGCTTTCTTGAGTACGATTTTCCTTTTGCAACCTCCCTCTTTCTTCTTTTTTTTGTTATGATCTTACCTCTACCGTATAACCCTTATTCTTCCCTTTCTTCATCCTAATCCCTTTCCTCGTACCTCTTCCTCATCGTCCTCCTATTTGCATCCTATAATCACCCGCACTAGTGACCACATTGGTGTTCCTTGTAACTTCTCTGATTTTATCACTTATTCTACCATCACCCATAATTCTCTCTCCTTATCTCATTTCCTTTACCCAAACCAACAAATTTCCTCACTGGCGTTAAACCTTGCTTGATGAGTTCAATGCTTTTCATTGCAATCACACCTGAGCTTTAATTCTTCCCACCTTAAATGTCAGTGTTGTTAGTTGTAAATGGGTCTTTGACATCAAACAAAATCCTAATAGTACTTTTCATTTCTACAAAGCTCGTCTAATTATCAAAAGATATCATCATGTTTCAAGTATTGATTATACTAATATGTTTAGTCTTATTATCAAACACATCATCATTCACATTATCCTTTCAATTGCTCTCACAAATAGTTGTCCTATTTGTCAACTTAATGTAAATATTATTTTTCTTCATGTTCATTTCTAGGAACCATAATTTACATCCCAACCTTTTGGGTTTACAGGTCCTTATCATCCCCCTTATATTTTTCATATACAAAAAGCTCTCTATAGTCTCGAACGGGCTCCTCGTATCTAGTTTCATCATCTGAGTTAGAAACTTCATAAATCGCAATTTGTGTCCACAAAATCTAGCACATCTCTTTTTGTTCATTCTACTTTAACTCATAACACTTATTTCTTAATCTATGTAGATGACATCTTGATCCATAAGTCTTCCCTTCCCTTCATCATATCACTCATTTACTTCTTGGCTGTGAATCCACCCATACATCGACTGACTTTTTACTCACTTAGACCTAATAAACTAAAGATCTTCTCCACCATATTGGCCTTCACATCTCTAAAACTGTAAACAAATATATTACTCCTACCCTTCCCCTCTCCAAAAATTATGTTCTTCACACTTTTTATTTTATTGAATATTTGACGCGCTGTTTGTGCTCTGCAATACCTCTGTCTTACCCATCTTGAAATCTATTGATGTCAATAAAATTTCTTAATTTATATATTTTCCTATCGACTTTCATTAGACTGCATTTAAACAAATTATGCAACACCTTCATTCTATTAGCTCTCAAGGTATTAAGATAAGAAAAAACTATAACATATTTTACACCCCTATTTTATATTGTCTTAAATTATTTATATAGTACATTTAGGCAAAAATTTGTACATTTTACTAGTATTAACCTAAATCGTTTAGTTCCATGTTTTATTTAGAGTTTAAATTGTACTAAATATTATCTTGTAGACTTGGTGGATTTAAGCAAAGTAATCTAGAAGAGAATCTAGCCATTAGCCCGGAAAGAAGACCAAAAACAAGCAAATAGCCATCAGAATAAGCAAACAGTCCAACAAAAAAAATGATTCAGCAGAAAATCCAGCAACAAAAACCAACCAGACCCAAGACTCAAACCATGAAGAAATAGAAAGAAGAAATCAACGTTGGATGGGAAGAGACTCACCTACCCGATGTCTTCATCTCAAAAACTCAGCTTCAAATCTGTTTGGAATTGAAAAAGATAAGCAGAAGCCTATCACAAATCTAGAAACATGCGACTCTTGGAGATGTTCTTAAGATTATAAAAGGGCAACAGCTTCAGAGGAGAAAGCAACAAGCGTCTATGCGAAGAAGGGAGCTATCTGAGAGGTTAAGCATTCTTCCAAGGTAGATTGAAGCAAGGAAGCATTCTAAGGAGTGTTTGTAGGTTAAAGGAAATTAATTCCCACCGATTTTGAGATGGTTCAAGGTTGGTGGAGGGATTTTTTAGATCAAAAAGGAGTTACCCGAAGGCTGCCAAGTTGGAGCATATTAATGAGTTATTCTGAATCCTCATTCTCCTTGTTTATGATTTTCCATGCTTGAGTTATGATTAATTGTTAAATTTTAGTTTAGATAGGTTGTTTTGAGTATTTGAGATGTTATTTTTCTATATTAATTCAAGTCATTCCGAGAAGATTTGACATTTATGCAATTGTTACAATTCCTAATTTTGATGATTCATGTTCTTTTTTGATTGTAGACATCCTTGATTATTTGAATGTGATAAGTTAAATCAGTGGTTCATTTGGAGTTATATGGGCTAGAATTTGGATGTTCTTGAAGCAAATTTTGGTTATTGATTGTGTTTTCTTGTGCTTAACTTGTTTTGATGTTAGAATTGAGTCAATTCAAATTCTAAGAATGAAAAGAAACAAGTAGATTCTAGCTTATTGGTTATCTAGGTTTAACTTGTTAAGTGTCTCGGGGTAAATGTGTCAAAATTGTATGAATAAACTAAAATTTAAATCATGCTTTTTCAATTGTGAATATTAGATTAGTTTATGATTTATTTATTTGATTTCTCTACTCGATTAGAACCGCAACCTCCACTTTATATATGTATTGGATTAGCTAAATACATAGGTTTCGTTATTACAATTATTTTGGTTTCGTATTTTTCCTAATTCAGATTGATAAGGTTAAACTTATATGTGAGAATAATTGGATGAATGTGGACAAGTTAACAAAATTTCTTTTAAGGCATGATTACAAGTGTTACAGCTAACATAATTAAAGTATGATTACTTTAAAAGTATTACAAGATGAAATCGGGGGTTGTCCAACTGAAAATTATGAAGATTTGTTTAAATTTTGTACTCGAATGAAGTGTCAAATGCTTTACTCGTAGCTGTGAAACCTTTAATCAAGTTGGTTTGAGTTTAGGAAACAAATTAGATGTTGAAATATGTACTTAAATTGATCTTATAGCTGCTAAAAATTTAGGTTGAACATGAAAAATTGATGAGTTTATATATGCCTATTTTAGAGTGAGTTAGATCACTCCATTTGATGATTGTACGCACTTAAACAATAATCTTGATTGACCAAGTGACAATTCAGCATGCAGTTGCACCAATTTGATTTTTATTTCATGTTTACATGAATGATATAATACTTAGAAATTTGAGATAAAATGTGTATATCATGTCGTTAACTTTGTAACTGTTTCTTTTTATCTTCTTCAAGTCAAAGCTATTTTAACTTTTTGTTTGCTTTAACCTATGTTTAAGTGAGCATTTAGATCTTAGTTTGTTAGGAAATAAAATCTATAATAGAACTTTAAAGTTTATCTGAAATAAGCTAAAAAAATTGCCTTATTTCAGAAATTCAAATTTGTGAAAATAATGTATTTTAAGTTGTAAAACCAATTAAAACATGCTTGCATAGAAGATATATGATATTAGAAAGAAATTGAGTAGTTAATGAAGTATGAGTATAAGTTTTCGAAACTAAAAATTTTAGAATTGTACAACTTTCACCATGAAAAAATTCAGCAATTTATATTAGATGATTATGACTTAGTGACAAAGAAAATAATTTCTAGCTCAGGAATATTGATTGCATGGTTCTAAGAATGTATTATAAGTTTATTTTCTAAAAAATTGATGTTGTATCTTAGTTATGTGGGTTAAAGAGGACATTACATAAGCATTGGTAATGTTTATATTTTGTTATGGAATTCCTTTCATACGAGTGAAATTATTAGGATGTAATTGTCTCTTTTTTTAAAAAATAGATTAATTCTTTGAAACATTTTTTTTAATTAAAAATATTATAATAAATAAACTAGATTATTAAATTAACTTTCTTTGTAAGATAGACCCTTATTTGTCATACGCTAATTTATTTAATAAATTGAAAGTAAAATAAGGATTTAATTTGTATATACCTAACGACACACATCATATTCACTTTGTCCACAATGATTCTCTCACCATGCAGGCATGTCATGAAACTACATGGGTTGGTTTTCTTGATGATCGATACTCTATCTCTGCCTCCTGCGTCCTCTTTGGTTCTAATCTTATCTCTTAGATTACCAAAAACTATCTACTATTGCCAAGATTGAATATAGGAATTTACCCCTACCATTGTTGAACTATATATTGGATCAAGTCTCTTCTTAGTAAACTTGATCTCTCTTTAATCAAATCTAGGCTTTAGTGTGATAATCTTATGGCCATCTTTTGTATAGATCCAATCTCTCATGCTTGCACCAAGCACGTTGAAATTGATATCCAATTTTTTTTAAGACTATGTTGATATCAAAGTTCTTTATATTCATCATATTTCTTTTTCCGATCAACTTGTTGATATTATGACTCAAGTCCTTGCCTTCATCTGTATTTTCTCGACTTCGAGGTAGGCTTATTATTTTCAATAAGTGCGAGCATAAGTGAGATTGATAATAACATGCGCAAAAGGTTTCATATTTTTTTATATGTATCTCAACAAGTTTTAGTTTTGATTTTATTTTATTTTATCTTGTTCATAATTCTAATCTATCATGTATGCTGAATTCATCTACATATTTCTGCAACCTCATCATAAGGCACGCAAGCAAAGAATTCACAATTTACACACTTTACTCTCTTCTGTTTCTAAGATGTGGATTTGCTCTAGTTTTTGTCCAAGCAGTCTTCAGTAGTTTCTTCATGCTCCATGTTAAGTACTAGGTCTTAATCGCCGAAAGTAATTGCGTTATACCATATCATTTCATTTGTTCTTTTATAAAGAACTGAAATTGTCTAAGGGTTGTAAACGCAACCACAATTGATTCTTTTGGAGCATAAAACCTTCCATTAAATCAATCAATGTAAAATATCACCATCTTGTCTCCTGTCAACGTGCAAGCCTACGTTCAGGAATTAACTTGAGATTTCATCCTGTAGATGAAAAAGCCTATCTTCTGATCCACCCCAGATACAATTTCGAGTTCACAGGCAAGGAAAGCTAGAATATTTTTTCAACATTTGATGGTTTTGTTGCAGAAGGTTCAAAAGTTAACATTGAAATTGATTATCTCTTGTTGACACTTCCTTATATTGAGTGAAGCTTCACATGGATCCCATAATAAAAGCCACAAACAGCACAAGATGAGTTCCAAGCAAGCTAGAGTCCCACTAGATCGGGGAACTATGGCAGCTTGAAGATTAAGCATTTCGAGAATTTGACATGGGCTTCCGATGGATGAACCGTGTCATGATGAGAATTACTCGCTTAATCAGTGAACAGTACGAGAGGATATCGATTAGGCTCCTTGACAATCTATTTACGTATTAAATTTGTCTAAGGTTTGTGTCATTGCATTAAGTTAAATTCTATCATCTTTTTTTTTATGATGTCAAATCAGGTGAAAACAATTGCAGCCCAACATTATCACTAGGGACTCATCTTAATGACTTGCTTAAAACAGGCAACAACATTATCTGCATTAATCATGAGACTAGTTTTTCATAACCCATTTGCCTCCTGATAGAGTGAGGTATTTTGGAGCCTTCACTTCAATCTCAGCATCTTTGAAATAGGCAAAGTTTAGCATATCAAGGCGTATTATACTGATTAAAATATCACTTTGTGTTTATGATTTCGATAAGTTTATAACTTTTAACTTCATTATACGGGCTTGTAATGTTATAGTGGAAGTATATGCATAAACTTTCTATAAGTTGGAGTTGATTTCTCAAAAACACTAATTTATAAGTTATTATACATACTCAAAACTTATTTAATTCATGTTTTAAAAACAAAACAACTGCCAGATCCTGTTATAAAAGGGATAGGATCCTCTATTCAATATTATGGTGTCTTATTCTGTCACATGAATCTCAGTCATTCATTTATGCGAGTCTCGCATTTATTTATAGGACCCACATAAATAAATGACTGAGAGTCATAGAACAAAATAAGACATCATAAAATTAAACAGAAAATCCGGACTCCGGTTGTAAGCAAAGCAAGTGGACCTCAAATCATTGATTAACTCAGCATCAACTAAAGTTCAACGAGCGGATGTGAGAAAACTAACAAAAGGCCGTACGATCTACATGTCTTTCCATATATAAGAGTACCCTACTTAAGCGAGAAGGGAAAAAAAAAAACTTTATCCCTAATTGTTTTTCCATTTTACATAAATCTTCATTGTTGATTATCTGTATATGTAAATCATCAACTTATCACACAAATAATAATAATAATAAAAGAATACCCTAATTCAAGAACGAGTTTAAGTTCAATTTTAACCCATTTTCAATTAGCCTAAACACCAGGCCAACCGTATCAAGAATAAGGACACTTGATTCGTATATTCTTATAAAAATAAAATAAATCTTATTCTTGACTTTTATAAAAAAATAAAATGAGATAAAATAAAACTCATTCTTGCCCTTCATCTAGAGCAAAATGAAGTAAAATAGGCTCAGCTCACTCTTAATACTCATAAAAAACAAATGAGGCAAATCTTCTAAATCTTCTTTTTTTACATATTTTTCATTTGATTTTTTAATTATTCTCTTAATCTTAATGTTAAAAATAATGCAACTTATTAAATTCTTTAATTATATCATAACGAGAGGCTTAATGTAGCATCTTTAATAATAAAAATATGTTTTTAAAAATTTACATATTTATATATTGTTGATTTATTAGGGTCTTTTTTTATTTATATATTGTTAATTTATTAAGGTCTTTTTTTTATTTAAAGCCTATAAAACATTAAGAACAGTCATACTTTTTAGCATGTGCTATCTTTTTGAAATGAAAGATAACAATCGTTTTATCACGAATAGAAACGAATTATTTAAAAATGGATTATTTATTTTTTCGGAGGAGTGAATGAACCTATCGAAAATAATAAAGAAAACACGATTAAATGAGGATGTTAACTATTGTTTGGAAGAGATCAGAATGAAGGAACTTCCACTCAACTATTGCACCTCCATTTTTGACAAGTGCCCACTCTCAATGAACTGAGTTTGTTTTAAGACACATCATCCCGTTTTCTGTTTATATTTTTCCTATTGATCCGTCTTGAAAGTGCTTTCCAGCTCATGATTCACGAAATCAACCTTGCTTTAATTACTTTAGCTATATATGGTTCATATCAATACGCAACAGGATAAGCATTAGGAAGCACTCGCCCGAAGTCTACGGGTTATTTACCTTGATTACTTTTGTTCGGTCAAAAAAAAAAAATCACAGAAAAATATAAATTTTCCCACACCAAGTTTAATTACTGTCTGTTTCAATGACATGTATTAATAGAATTTTTATCAGTAGAGTTTTTTTTAAAAGAGTTTTTCTAAGAAGTTAATTGACTATTTAACTGTCAATTAAAAACAATTTTTTGAAAAAATTTTATACAATAGACTATTTGGTAACATAAAAATAAAAGGTACTTATAGTAATTTTAACTATATTTTATTTTATAATAAAAGTTATTTATGCATATACATATTATTTAAAGTATATTAAACAATATGGCAAAACACAATATATTAATTATTATATAATTTTAAATTATATGAAACATAAATGAAAATATATCTAACCAAATCTTTTATATGGATTATATCATAAGTAAAACTAATATAAAAAATAAATATTAAAACATATTTAAAAAGTCAAAAAAATATTATATAAATCCCAAATAAACATGAAGATAAGTTTGTGGATATTGTGGAAATTATGTATAAAACATAAGGACAAAAGAGACTAAAAATAGGCTTATTAATTGATTCAAAAAATCTAACTAAAAAAATATTTTTTTTAGAAGCTCTAAATTTGAGCCTCTTCAAAAGTTATATTTTAGCTGCCAAAAAAATTGTATCTATTTAAAAAGTACTTTTTTATTTTACAGCAAAACAGTCATTTTTTTTAAAAAAAAATTTGCGGTTGAAAAAAGTGCTTATTTATCCTCCAAAAAATGAACCAAACAGGCACTTAGTGTGTCACTCTACACAATGCTAAATAAAACAAATTAAACTTTAAATATTTTACACATTTTTCATATAAATTATGTACCTAGATGGCAACTTATCACATATCATTTTTTATTTTATTCATATTTTAAATGTTGCCTCATTTATTTTCTAAAAAATAGCACAATCCATAAATGTCTATCGTTACTAACTGCAACATTTATGAGCAGATAATTGGTCGGTTCTAAATGACCGATGGAATTTAGTTCAGACGAGATCAAATCGGTGATGCTAATGATTCGTGGATACAAATCGTCATGTCAAAATGTGTCTAGTTCAATATCATCAGTCACAATTCATTCCTTAGGGAAATCGAAACCGAATAACATCGACAAATCAAAATAACTCACTTCTGAAACAATATGCAAGAGCAATGTTAAGAATGAAATTACATCTCAAAGCCTTAAGGACAGGTCAAGCTGGCTCAATTCTTCTTGAACACTTTCAGGTCGATATCCCATTGACCAAGGCCCCAATCTATCTTCTCTAGAACTGTAATTCAATTGTCTTCCACCATAGCTCATTTCACCAACAAACCTACTGGCATGTGCATTCGGCTCTAACCCTACTAGGGCATGCTGATGATGACCACTACGAGCATGGCTTGATGAGCTTGCTGTGCTGGATGATCCTGATCGAGGGCTTGATGCACCGTGAGATCGCACAGTCGAACTTAGCTCACGACTTTTCTTGGCTAAGGTTCTTTCAAGTTTGTGAGCATTTTGATGACCGCCTAGAGCTTGGGAGCTATAGAACTTTCTTTGGCAATAGTTGCATGAGAAAGTCCGAGGCTCTACTGGACTATGAGGTGATGAGGAAGAAGAAGATGATAGCTCAAGAACAAGCTCTAAGTTTAGCTGATTGTTTGGTAGGCTTAGATGTAGAGATGTATTGGGTTGAAAATCCATGACCCAAAAGCAAACTGTATGAAAAGCAGCTTCTGTTTGTTGCTCAGAGATTGAGACCAGGCCTTGTGAGAAGTTCGTTTGAACCTTGATATAAAACTGTAGGGTATTGGGAACACAGGATCAGAAGAGAAGATAATAGATATAAGGAAGAAGAAGATCCATCCTTTATTAGTAGGCGCAATAATTCACTGCTTCTGCAGCCACATATAGTTAATGAGAAAAGATGGCATCGTTGCTGTTTCTGTATGTGTGTTGGAGAGAGAGAGAGAGACATGTAGCTGCAAAAATCAGTGGGTAATCGAAGGGCTGTCGCCTTCATTAATGGCAGAATTGTAATCCTTTGTCGGTCCAAGAAAAAAAAAAATCCCATATGCCATTTCACTTCTATGTAATCCCGAAGACAACTTTTAATTATTAAATTAAAGACCCTTTATCATTTCGACTTAAACAAAGGTTTTTTTTTTTCTTTCCCTCATATCACCAATCATGTACTTAATTCAAGTTGCCAACACAAGAACTCTATTATTGAACATAAACAAGCTACGCTTGACTTGCAATATGAAAGTGGATGTATTATTGTCAGTAAATTTATGTCATCTGTTTTTTCATTGGACATTGATCATTAGATAATTAACTTAATCCCAAGTAGTAGTCCCTCTACTTCTAGCTGTATTGCTTCCTAGAAGTACATAAGGTTGGGTGGTTTGACCAGACATTACAATCGAAGAGATTTCTGATCAGCAACAAGCTTGCCCAAGTACTAATGTATCAAATCTGATTTTCCAACATAAAATCTGCTTCAAGATTGCTCCAAATGTTTATGCATGAATATACAATTTTTACTATATTTTACTGCACCATCATGTCATCAGTAAATGAAGCACTGCTTATTTCCTTTCTTTTACTCATAAGATTCATGGATTAATATTATTAATTTTGAGAATTTAAGTAAAATCCTATTAAATTATCATCAGTATTCTTTAATTGATAGAAAAATAAATGATCAAATATGAGGAAAAGTTCAAGACCTCCTCTCTTTATCAATAATTTCAGTCGAAAGAAAAACATTATCATTGAGAACTTAAGCAAGGTTCATTAACTTTTGAACCCTAGTTACAAGTTAAAGATCAATTGCTAGATAGTTTATATATTAGATTTTATTTTGACCACTGACTTGAGGCTATTGAATATTAAGGAGAACAGCATGTTAATTTAATAAACAAACTTATTCACATGGCATGTTTCATACATTCATTTGAACCTGATCTCTCACTTTCTTACATATTTATGTCACTACAAGAAAAATGTAGATTAGCGACGGAAACTTAGCAATGAAAAAATTTCCGTCGGCAATTCGCGACGGAAATATGCTTTCCGTTGCTAAAATTGAGTGATTTAGCGACGGTATTAATATTCGTCGCTAAATTTGGAGAGAATTTGTCCCGGTAAAATTTGTAACGGACATTAGCGACGGAACAATATAGTCGTCGGTAATAAATTACCGACGGCAAATATGCCGTTGGAAATTAACGACGGAAAGCATATTTTTGTCGCTAAAATTGAGTAATTTAGCGACGGTACTAATACTCGTCGCTAAATTTGGAGGGATTTCGTCGCGGCAAAATTAGCGACAGTATATGTTCCGTCGCTAAAAATGGAGGAAATTTTTGGCGGAATAAAAAACTTTGAGTTTACCTACGGAAATTTCCGTAGGTAAATTCCGTTAGTAAATGAATTTAACGACGGAAATTTTCTTTCCGTCGGTAAAAAGCCGGGAATTATTGGCGGTATAAAATTTTTTTGAATTTACCTACGGAAATTTCCGTCGGTAATTCCGTCGGTAAATTCTTTATAAATATAAACTCATCCGAC
>JAOSBK010000008.1:954433-967257 GCA_027568895.1 Erythroxylum shatona
CATATCTCCGACGCCTTTTTTCGTGAATAAATTCCGTCGCTAAATAAGCTTACCGACGGAATATGTACAAATTCCGTTGGTAAATTTCGTCGCTAAACTCTATTTTTCTTGTAGTGTGTTGTTCGTAGATTACATCATCAAAGCATATACCAAGATGTAATTTAATCGGAAGACTGAAATAGATGGTGTCATTAGATGCCAAAGGTTCCTTGTTAAGACATTGTAACGAAACACCAAGAAAAGACACCATATATAGTTCTTCTTGTGGTTACTGGTACCTTAACTTCGATACGTTTAGTCAGTTTTAGAAGAGCAAACAATGGAGGAAAATGTCTTGGAACTTGATACTTTAGAACACAGATGAATTCCATCTTCCACTGTGTCCTTATGGATTCTTATATACCTTGTACTAACCATTTAACATCGCATCCTTCGTAGGAATCTCCCTATCACTTTCTAGCTATTGACATTAGTAAACCGAGACAAGCACATGGGTGATGGAATTTAAATAATTGTAGGGAAGAAGTCAAGTAAATTCCAGTATGTGCTCCGAAGCAACCACTATTTTAATATCCACTAATTGTGGATAAACCACATTAGGCCATTAAGGTAATGGTTCTAAACATATTAGAGACCATGATTGTGGGATCAAAATCTTGCAGGTCGGCTTTGATTGCGCTGATTCGTGTCTGTTAATCAGAGACACTACACAGACCGAGAAATTGCCTAGTGTCCGCACCTAGAGTGAGTCAATTAGTGATGGAGATTCCAATCTAGGAACATTAATTCCTTGGCAACAATCATTTCAAAGTAAATGGAATGCGTCCCCTGTACTTCAGCTACAACCCTCCAACAGTGGATGTGTGGACATCGAGCTCTTGGCTTGTATATGCAATCATTCTTCACCTAGACTTATCGGTGCATTTTCTAGGTTATTTCTCTATGCAAACATGTCGGACACAAGCTTATACAATAAGAAAAGAAGAATAGAGAGAAAGACAGAGAGTCACATGGGAAAAAGTGAAAGATTTAAGTAGGTGATGAGACGGTGATCAATGAAGCTCTGCCATCTGCTAGATAGTAAGGATATATCCTAAGAAGGAAATTGATGTGGCGAAATGATAGTGGACATGTTTGTATCTGTCGGTTTTGTGAACATTTAATGGGTCATGGAGGAGCTTGTGCCTCTCTTTTTCTCTGCGCACACGTGGATAGTGACTTTCACTGTGCTTTGCTCATCAACCTGCCCCTCCTCTGATCCCTTTTTTATCTGCTGCTTCTCTGCATCTCCACTGATTTTGTTAATTCCTGACAGATTACTGTAACATGGTTGTGAAATTAAGTAATGAGTCCCTGTGAGATGGATACCTATCAACAACCATCATATATACATCAACAATTGAAGTGGGTGTGTGAAGGTTTTGATGTTGAAGCTGAGTCATTTGGATTTTTCCTTGTAGTGCTCTTGGGCTGCATACTATGAACTCTCGTTCCAGATGGATGCAAAGCTATCTAGCTGCGAGGAGGGTCCATTACTGAAACCCAACTTTTTTTTCTAGCACTTTTTCAGCTTTTAGGTTCAAAAGTTTTAACTTTTGGATCCATTTGCCAGAATTATTGGTTTGGTGTCTAAGGGGAAAGACGAGGCTACAAAGAATTTATCTAAACTTGACACTATAACCACCAGTCACGGCCATCAATCTTCAGCTTGTTTAGAATGCATGGCGCATGCAGGGATAACTTTAAATCATGATTCGCCATGGATCTCACGCATTCTCGTTGGCCCAAAACAAGAAATTATGTGACAAAAATCAAAATGGTAGAAAGTGCTAGTTCATAGAATACGATTTCTTATTTTTTCTTTTTGAATGAAAACTGATAGGACCAATTCTCTTATCGCAAGTTCAAAGGTAATCATGTGATTGAATTTTGTCATTTCAATAGCTTTATGGTTCAACAGTTGCATGCATGAATGAAATGTTTGTGTTTTGTCACGTATTTGTCTCTATCTCTAACTCAAGATAGATACCATATTTTTTCAGTTCTCTCCCATTAAAATGCGATCTTCCTCTTTTTGCCCTTGGTTAGCATTATCAAAGAAGGAGGGATTTTTTTCATCAAAAAAAATAGGAGGGATTTTTCATGATTAGTGGCAGACAAAAAGATCAAAACAAAAGTTGACCAAAGATTGACATTTCGAGTATTGGAACCTGATGTGTCACCACTCACTCAGGTTTTCTGTATTAAGTGAAGATCAAAACTCTTTGGCTATAGCAAGTATATCGGTACAACACCTAGTCACTATAAATTATCTTAACAAACCTGACCTACTATCGCTTTGGCCACAATGTTGTAATTTAGATGAAACTAAGTGTTTATTTGGATGAGTTTATATTAGTAAAATTTTTTACAATAGAATTTTTGTCAGTCAAACTTTTCTTGGAATAACCTTTCTAAGAAACCAATTGACTGTTTGACTGTCAATTAAAAAATAACTTTTTTAAAAAAGCTTCATACAGTAGATTGTTTGACAACATAAAAATAAAAAAACACTTTTATTAATTTTAACTATACTTTATTTTGCAATAAAAATTATTTATGCATATAAATATTATTTAAAGTATGTTAAACAATATATAAAGCACAATATATTATATAATTTTAAACCATAAGAAACATAAATGAAAATATATCTAACCAAATCTTTTATATGGATTATAACATAAATAAAACTAATATCAAAAATAAATATTAAAATATATAAAAAATTCAAATAATATTATATAGATCCCAAAAATAAACGTAAAGATGAGTTTGTAGGTATTGTGAAAATTATGTGTAAAACATAAAGACAAAAGGGACTAAAAAATACTCATTAATTTATTTGAAAAATCTACTTGAAAAAGTTCTTTTTTAAAAACTTCAAATTTGAGCTTCTTAAAAAGTTGTATTTTGATTGCCAAAAAAGCTATATTTACTAAAAAAATATTTTTCTATTTTACAGTCAAACAATCATTTAAAAAAAAACTTTTGTGGTGAAAAAAGTACTTATTCACTCTTTAAAAACTCAACCAAACATACTTTAATAATGTCAATCTTTATAACATAATCTTTTTGTTATTCATAAAATAAAATATAATATTTTTAGAAAAATTGTGCTTTTAAAATATGATTTATCCTCATCATAATTGAGGTCTGATAATGAAATTTAATAAGGATAAAAAAAATTAGTTAATTAAACAATTAAGTAAGGATAGGAAAGTTTTGAATTACCGAGGGTTAATTTATATACAGAAGTCTTGATTGTTAAGGTGAATAAAATCTCAGGTTACGTTATTTGTCTAGGTAAGAATACTGAATGGAGAAAGAATTTAACTTTGAGCACTGTTTAATCCAGTCACTCATTCCAAGCCTTATGTTTATGCACTAAAAAGAAGCAATGTCTTTATACTATGGCATTTTGTCAAACATTACGAGTGCGCGAATTACTGATCAGTCTTGGAGGCCTGAAAATAGGCCTGGTGTTCCACGATCAATAAAACCCGGCCATTTGTCTATCGGTCTGTCGAGCCTTATTCTGATCTCAGGCTATTGATTTTTGGGTCCATATCATTTTCCACATTTGGCTTATATCTCATGTACCTACCCTTAGCACACAACCGCAATAAGTTAGAAGTCTAAGGACTTCACCAAGTTGCAGTGGCAATTTTACGTGATATAGAAATGCAAGAAGATATTGGCCTGTTTGATTATTGGCTGATCGCATGATCAGTTTTTTTTAGTTAGTTGATTACAATTAGCTTATTAATTTTATCAAAAAATTATTGGCACTGTTTGATAGTTGATTGGTTGAATTATCTTATTCAACCCAACTAACTAATTTTACATAAGCTGCTTACAAGCAGTGTTTAGGAGACAGTTGATTAATGTTTACTGTAATGCCCTTACGGTGATTTATTGTTGGGCTCAGGTGATTTATTAACGGCAACCAGAACTGCATCGTTTGCATCCGCAGAAGAACCACAAATGATCAAACTTGTAAGCATTTTCGAAGACAAGTAGCTGTTACACCTTGGAAACGGCAAGTCTGTTGATGATGACGATGATGCTGTCGACGACATTGATGAGAATCAAGAACTAAGAATTCCAATATTCTTTTTCATTGTCCTACTCTTCTTCTCTTTTCTCACAACATACAGAGAAGGTGATGATAGATTTTCAAAATCATCATCATCAATTTGTATTTTGAAAAGTGTTATTGTTGTTATAGAATGAGCTAAAATATTGACAAGAGATACTGTCGGATATATTTGCTTCTTTTCTTTTGGCGAATGTTGCTCGTCATCACTTGCCTTGTTTTCTTCTTCTTGTTTGTCCTCCGGATCATCTTCTTCACCCTTCTCATCTTTATAGTCTACACGTTTCTCATTTTTTGGCATAGATATGGGACCAATTTGACTACCTTCTTCTGCTCAAAAGATCAAGAAAATAATGAAAATAAATAATTAATGTATAACCAGATGAAGCAAGTTTATCCACTGGTTGTATATAAGTCGGTAAGAACCCAATGCAGCGGGGAAAAAATTTGTGATCCTTTGAGAATGTATTCGTTGTCAGCGATTGGAGTACTAATGAGATCATCGTCTAGTAAGTCTTGCCATGCATAACCATTCTCGTATCTCCTGCATCAATTAAAGCATGCACATACATACATACATACATACATACATATATATATACATACATACATATATATATATATATACATACATACATAGAATATATATATATATTACTGATGAATAAAAATAGTAAATGAACCTTTTGTAGGACCAAGTGAAAGCTTCTGGCATGTGTTTTCCTCTCAAATCTTTGCCACAGCTAGGGCTTCTACTTGAGGATACCTCTGATACCTCTTCCAATGAGAATGCAGATATTGAGATGAAGTCAACTTGAATTTGAGATGGTCTCGTCTTGCTTTTATTCACTGACATCTCTGGAGTTGGATCAGTCACCAACCTTTTAAAGCTTTCTGCTTTAGTGTAAGTTGCAACATATATTAATCACAGGAGAAAAATGGAAGTGTAGATTATAGAGAAGATCACATGCAGTGGAATATATAGCAAAGGGGCTCTGGGTTTAGCAAGAAACGAGCACAGGCTTGTTTTTATTTGGGGGATTTGAAGTCAATCGATTTTATATCTTGGAAGTACCTAGATTGTTTAAATAAACACTTCCCTTGCTTCCAAAAAGACCGCAATGCAAGTAAAATTGACAAATTAGTTCAATTTAGGTTGTTATATTATTATTATTATTATTATTATTATTATTATTATTATATGTTCTATATTTTTAGTAGAGTTATAAACTTAATTTTTGTAAAATTAAATATCTAAAATTTAAATTCTTATAAGAATATTCAACGAAATATTAAGATATATAATATTCACTCTTATAATTTTTTTAAAGTCATGTTACACATAAATAACTAATAGTAAATAAATAATTTTACCAAACATCAAATAATAAACAGTTAATACAATTTACTAATCAAATCAGATGATAGAATCCAAACAAGGCCATAAAGTTAATTACTAAAATTTCCGAGCAGAGAAAGTTATGAATCAATAAACAACATAGAGATAGTTCAGCATCAACTTCCTTGGAGGAAAAAAAATAAAGTGAAGAAACTAATACAAACCAGACATTTGAGGTAGCTGCAATATATCGTCTTGTTCATAACACCATGTACATAACAAATTAATTAATCCAATCTCAGGCTCTCCTTAGGACCTTTGGTTGCTGGATCTTAGGAAGATCACCACTTGTACCTCAATAATCTCTCTCTCTCTCTCTCTCTCTCCCCCCTTTTTTCTTTTCTTGGATTCCCTTTAAGCAAAACTCGGGTCTGTGTTGGCTAATTGGATACAGCCGCTGTCGCAACCCTTGCTCTGAGGTCTTTCCTCAAGATTTTGCCTGACGGAGCTTTTGGAATTGCTTCCGTAAAGAAGACCCGTTTAATTCTCTTGTAATATATAACCTGCATGCCCAAATCATTACAATAACGAACGTTAGATTATGATGGGAAGTAACAAACAACCTTAAATTCATGTGGCGAATGACGATGTGTGTTTTTTTACCTGATTGGAGATGTATTGTTTTATTTCGTCCTCCGTGACTTTTGAACCGTTGGATCGCACAACGAATGCTACCGGTATTTCTCCTGCGGCTTCATCTTTCATACTGGGAACAAATCAACGGTGATTACTCGTTAGCTCCAATTATTGGTAAAACTTGGAAGAATTGACGAATGCGAAGAAACTTACGGAACGACAGCAGCATCAGAGATGTTTGGATGAGTGATCAACATTGATTCGAGCTCGGCTGGGGCCACTTGGAAGCCATTGTATTTGATCAACTCTTTCAAGCGATCAACGATGAAGAGCTCATCATCGTCATCAATGTACCCTATGTCTCCCGTGTGCAGCCATCGGTCTTTGTCTATTGTCCTCTCCGTGGCTTCGGGGTCATTTAGATAGCCTATACATACACAACATTAGTAGCAAGCAAGCTAGTTAATTTCACGTCTCTTTTTAATCAAAAATTAAAGAGGTTAAGTTTGTAAGTCTAAAAATAAACTTGTTCTAATGACATAATTAAGATAACCATTTGGCAATTGCAATGGAGTCATATTATATTGTAATTATTGGATATTATTTAGTTCTTGACATGTTAATTAATATCTATTGAATCCGTCAATTGGATGTCTCTAATTTAACAAGAAATAAATATTGTAACAATCTTATGTGCCAAATTAAGAGGTCGCATCAGAAATTCACATGTCTATCTAACCCTATCTTACTGATAGTTTAAGAACACAAACTGCAAATGTTGGTCAATTTGACTAATCTTTCCAATTGACTAATAAAATCGTAGCCACAAATATACACTTTCCCAACTTATAAGACTTAACTATAAAATTTATAAAACGACTATTTCTTACAAGAAAAGAGTTAAGTTTCTGTTTCTGGTTTCTTTGTCAGATTCAAATTACGCATGATTCAACTAATTTATAACTAACTTGTTATTTTTTTAAAACGGAATCGCATCATAAATCATGGATGGTTAAGTGAGCAATTGGACCGAGTCACTTCAGGTTTTGTGGGAACCATATCCAATCAATCGAAAAGCATAACCACAAAGAAAAATGAAAGGACAAGAATATTAGAGGTGCGCTATTCCTCCTTAACAGCAAATTGCATCAATAATTGCGAAAAGTCCCTACGCGTTAAATTTCAATTAGTAACAAGAACAAAAGTACAGGCCATCTCTTCGTTAGTTGTCGTTGTTGCAACTACCTCAGAATGCAAAACTCTACCTAACTGTTAGGCCAATTCTCTTTTAGGTTCTACCTACCTTTTTCTTGAAATGGTTGTTAACCGTTTGACATTAATTATTTCAGTTCAGGACGGAATTTCTTGTTTGTGATCAAACGAACAACATTTTTAATTTATTTATACTCAACTTGCCGTTGTATTTTAATGGATCCAATCTCAAATCATGACCAATTATTAGTTGACTTGGCAACCTTTTGTTAATCAGCTCAAATGCTATAGTAGTTGAACGACTTACGCTAATGTTTCCGCAAAAGATTTGGTCTGACACGCAAATTTTGTATTAACAAAGAGTATAGATAGAGATTAAAAAAAAAAAAGGAAAGCTAAGGAAGCTGTACCTTTCATGATTTGGTCACCTCTGATGCAAATCTCTCCGGCTTGATTTTTCGGCAGCGAAGCACCAGTTCCGGGGTCCACGATCTTCATCTCGGCGTTTCTGACGACGGTCCCGCAAGCGCCGGCTTTGATTTCAAATGGTTCTTTGGCAAATGACAGACACATTGATAGTACAGGACCAGCCTCTGTCATCCCATAACCCTACAGACAAATGCATGACTCCAAACTTAAATCTCCTACTCAATCTTACCAATACCAGGATCCTGACTACTATGACGACACGTCAGTCCTGTCTTGTCTTAAAGGCACAAGTAATTTATTACCCCTCAGGGATTCTTAAAAGCCTGTTACCCTAGAAGGAATTTATCGCGAAACTTATGGCTAGTACCTAACGACGGGATCAGCACAGCAGCCACCCCATGCCCCCTGACGAGGATGGATTTTTAGAGTGATGATCATCTTTAACCTAATAATTCTTGATTGGATTTGCACATACAACTCAACTGACTAATCCCACAAAGAAAATGCATGCTTTACATTTTTAAGGATTGTTTTCCCAATGCATGAATATTATATTTGGGCAAGATCAAAGTAACAGTAAGCAACTTAGATTATTACCTGTCCAAGTTTAGCGTTTGGTAATTTGGCTCTCACGTTGTCCTCAAGCTCCTTACCCATCGGAGCTGCGCCGGACAGCACCATCCGAATCGACGACAGATCATACTTATCGACTTCAGGGCTCTTTGCTATTGCCAGAACAATAGGCGGCACAAACGGAGCTATTGTAACCTTGTGCTTATGTACAAGTTCCATTAAAGATATGATCTCGAATCTTGGCATAATCAAGAGAGCGGCACCAACTCTTAGCCCACAGAGCAACACGGAATTAAGCGAGTAAATGTGAAACAGAGGCAAAACACAGAGAATCACATCCTTGTCGTGAAAATAGAGGTTAGGGTTCTCTCCATCTACTTGTTGTGCCACGCTGGTCACAAGGCCTTTGTGCGTCAACATTACACCTTTGGGCAACCCTGTAGTCCCCGACGAATACGGAAGCGCCACTACGTCGTCAGGGTTGATTTTTACGGCGGGGAGATCTGTCTCGTCGGCGGTTGACAGCTCTGAAAAATGCAAGCAACCTTCAGGTGGCGAATCAATGGTCATTAGCTTGACATCATTGTCTTTAGCGAATTGCTTCACTTTGTCGGCGTAAACTGCTTTTGTTATTATCAACTTTGCCTTAGCCGCCGTCGCTTGTTTCGCAATTTCCACCGGAGTATAAAAAGGGTTGGCAGTTGTGCTAATAGCACCACGGTACGACCCTCCAAGGAACGCAAAGACAAATTCCGGCGAGTTTTGGAGCAAAAGCATAATAACATCACCTTGTTCAATGCCCAGGTTGTTGAGGCCAGCAGCGACTTTGCGCGAGACGAGTTCGACGTCGGCATAACTGTAGATATCGCCGGTGGCTCCATTGATCAAACAAGGGTTATCTTTAAATTGGGAAATGTTCTCAAAGCAATAAGAATGCAAAGGGAGGTGATTTGGGATATAGATATCGGGCAACTTGGAACAAAAAATGAACTCTTGTTGCACTGTTTTGGCCTCCATTGCTGTTATCAGAGAAAGAAAGGTGGAAGTTAGGAGACTACGTGTGCAAAAATGAAGAGAAGGTAGGTTTTTGGTTTTGCTTCCCCTGGGTTTGTTAAGCGTTTCGATGGAGTAATATACAAGTAGGTGGTGATGCATGATAAGCAAAGGGAAGCTGGTGAAAAGGAGTTGAATGGAATTTCACTACACGACAAGAAGCTAAAGTCCAAACTTCTAGGAACAACTAGGAACTATCATATACACCGTTTTCACCATAAGCCCTAACGAAAACACAAAAAATATCTCAATCAAAACATTTGGAGGCATCATCAACCTCCAAGTTTCGATTGAAGGATTGGGCTGTTATTCCCAAATGTGTTGGCTCTCAACAGGGGATCCCATGAAACTACGCTTGTCCAAAATGGCCATTCCATGGGGGCTAGTGAAGGGTATTGGTGATTGGACACATCACTTTTTTTTATTACTCTATTTTTACCATTTTTTACTCTATTGTTAGTTTGTTACCATGTTTTATGTGATTTAAACGCATCGGTGATGACGGTGATATCGACAGTACACATGCAACAAACAAATAAATAAAATACTCAGTATGTGGATGTCAGGTTTGACTGGAAGACACCAACGTTGTTCCTGGTAAGAATTTTACCTAACACGCATGCGGCAGAGGGTGGGCTGGGTCAATATTTGTGTTAAGCATTTCCATTCACCTACCACAACATCCAAAGTTGCCGGTCGTGGACGTCGGGAAAATTCTTCGCTACTGTTTTAATTGTATTATAAGAAGGTAACAAAGGAAGAATTAAGTAATAAACTCACTTCTGTTTCAAGTTCTAAGAAAAGCATTAAAGGAAAACGTTACACAAGTTTTATAATTTATCTTATGGTCCAATAGATTAAAATTTGACGATGACTCCAATGGAAATTGGATAAGACAGAGGTTAGGGACAGCTCTTTACATTGGATAAATGGGTTTGATGTACTTATTAGTTTAATTGAATGTTCTTCACTCAAGATAAGAACAGTTTACTCGACTCGTCCAAGCTTGGGATTAGCGAATCAAAAGACTGATGATCGAATCAAACTCTAACCTAGTTGAACACAGTGAATATATAAAATATAACATAATTATAGACTATAAGAGTAAGGAACTACAAATGTCGAATCACTGAAAATTCAACGTCAAGATTTTGCCAACCATCATGATGGAAAGTCCGATAAGTTTACCTACTACTTGCACTGAGAAGGAGGGTGTGATTGGCTGAACAAGTTGCAAGTATTAGACCGTAAAATCCCAATTTGACCTGAAAAAACAAGTTCATACAATATATAACATTAAATTAAAAACCACCAGCACCATCTAACACAAAGTGTGGACTTTTCTTACCAAACTACTTGCTCATCATCTTTGACTTGTGCAACAGTTGTTCTCGTCAAGTAAAGCCAAGAGAATACACCAACACGGAACAGGAAGTCCATCCGGGGAGTATGTATATAGACTCATATATATGTTTGTTCTCGTCAAGTAAAGCCAAGAATACACCAACACGGAACAGGAAATCCATCAGGGGAGTATGCATATAAACTCATACATATGTATTGAAGTGTAAATATTTTTCCAGCTGCCTAATGCGATCCATTGTTGTTGGGTATGTATCTGTATAGGAATTGTCATCACTTTCCAGCGAAATAAAAACATGACATATTGCCCTTGAAGTCTAGAGTTAAGGCTTTATCTCGTTTACCATTTTGGCTCAACACATTTTCTTTATTGCTTACCTAGTTACAATAACTTACATAATGATGCCTATTCATATTTGCACAAAGAAAAATAAGGAACTTACTAATATAACATAAATTAGAAGAGAAAGACCTAATGAAAAATGTAGACTGAAGAGTTTGAATCAATTGTATTATCTTAAGACTTGATGCCGAGATTTAGATTAGAAAATTTATTTATTTATTGTGTTTTACTTTTATTAGAGCTATGATAACATTTTTATCTTTGTTATTAAGTTTTAGGTCATCATAACTCATATAAAAACTTCTTTATTGTATTGCAGAAGAACCTTTGCCCATTTTCAATCAAAATATTCTATTAATTCTTTTAAGGTTTTCGTCCACCTTTTGAGTTCTTTGTAGATCTTGGATTAGATCTGCATTTTCAGTACTTCTGGATTAGAGTATTGTGTTTCCACGTTGCATCAGGTGGCATCAGAGTCTTAAAAACTTAAGGTTTGTTCGTCTTACAATGACCAACATTAATGACAACGTTCGTGAATTACCCGAAGTTTGGGAGCCAATTTGTAATATGGAACGACAATTGGTGTTAATTCAGGATCAGTTGCAAGCGTTGTTGCGAGGAGACAACATAAGAAGAATTGAGGAACCAATTATTAGGGAAGGTGATCCTGCAAAGCATCCTCATATGCAAAATCTCATGTTATGGAATCGTGAAAATAGTTCCAGTGATGAGGAAGAAGTCATCCAGCTATGACGAAGAGGAGATTATGAATATAAATTTTAAGGTAGATATCCCATCTTTTAGCGGAGATCTAGATATTTAAGGCTTTCTTGATTAGTTAGCAAAGGTAGTGAGATTTTTCGATTATACGGAGATTCTAGAAGATAGGAAAGTGAAATTAGTGGCCTATCGTCTAAAAGGGGGGAGCTTCCGTATAGTGGAAGCAGTTGTGAGAGTCAATAAGGAGAGAAGGGCAGAATCCAGTTTCTTCGTCGAGGAGGATGAAACAGTTGCTTAGAGGGAGATTCTTACCTCCAGATTAAAAGCAGTATATTTTCAACGCGTATCAGCATCGTCATCAAGGCGGTCATAGCGTCCATGAATATACAACAGAAGTTTTGAGGTTGAAAGCCCGCAACCAGTTGTTTGAATCTCAACCTCAACAAGCTTCACACTACTTGAGATGGTTGAGATGGAATATAAGGGAGAAGATAGGAATCCAGATGGTGCTTACAGTGCAGGATGTGAGAAATTTAGCTATGAAAGCTGAATCTATACTGAATAAGAAGCAATGAGAATTTAAGTGCTCTACAGGTGAGAAGAGTCTAGGAGATAAAGGAAAGGAGGTGGTTACTGCAACCCCTACGAGGAGTAGAGTGGGCAAGGGAAACACTAACGTCAGAAGCTCAAACAAAGTAGCTCCAACAACTTCTAAACTTGTCAATCCGTAACTAAACCAGCTCTATCAAAGTATTATAGGTATGGTGAGTCAAGACACAAATCTATTGAGTGTCCAAAAAGGAGAGCAGTAAACATGGTAGAACAAAAAGAAGAAGAAGATGAAGAGGAAGTGTGTGGGCCTGGAGATGATGGTTGGGAACAACAGGGAGAAGGATGAGGAAACGTACTTGTGTGTCGTTAGTGAACAAATCCACTATCGTGTGTGTTGGAGTTATGTAAATATAGTGCCCTGGAAAGCAAGTGTATTTACATGTAACTTTATCTTCTTCAGTTACAGT
>JAOSBK010000008.1:986869-998999 GCA_027568895.1 Erythroxylum shatona
CCCAGGCGTTCCAGACAAAGAACAAAAAGGTAGGGGGAGAGGGGGTCGCCCTGGCGAAGACCTCGAGAAGGGAGGAATGGTTCACTTAAATCCCCCTGCCAGTTAACCTGGAGGGAGACCGAAGTGATGCATTTCATAATGAGGGTGACGAGAGTGCCCGGAAGGCCCACATCAAGTAAAGTGTCTTGGATGAAGGCCCAATGAAGACGATTATACGCCTTATCCAAATCTACTTTGATGGTCATGAGCCCTTGACGGCCGGATTTCCGGTGCATGGAATGAATGACTTCCTGGGTGATGATGATGTTGTCGGTAATCAGGCGACACGGGACGAAACTGCACTGTGTGGGAGATACCAGGTCACCGAGAAACGGTTTAAGGCGGCTGACCAAAATCTTGGTGAGGCTTTTATATAAGACGGTACAGAGGGCGATCGGGCGGAATTGACGGAGCGAAGTCGGAGAAGGGAGTTTGGGAATAAGAACCAGGATGGTGCGGTTGAGATAATCGTCCCAAAGACCATGACGAAAGACCTGCTGTAGGAAAGCCGTCACAGACTGACCGATAATCTCCCATTGAGATTGGTAAAATAACGCTGGTAAACCGTCAATGCCAGGGGCCTTGTTAGGCGCCATGGAGAAGAAAGCGGTGCGGACCTCCTCAGGGCATAACGGTCGGGTGAGTTCATCATGGGCAGTCTGGGGAAGGGTGGGAAAATGTCCTTGAAGGGGCCAACTAGGGGGAAATGAGTTTTTGTTCTTCAACGTCAGTTCAGTAGTAAGAAATGAGTTTTTGTTTTCACGGAGTTTGATGGTGTAGAAATAGGGTTGAGAAGACTTTCGGTTTGGGGTATGTACGTGGAGTTGTGGTTTTCCTATCAATGTTTGATTTTTTAAATATTTGTTATTTTAATGCTAATTTTTAAAAATTTTAATTTAATTATTAATTTATAAAAATTTTTATAAATCTTTATATTGATAAAATTTTAATATATTTTAAAAATATTTTAAAATTTTAAGCAATTATTCAAAATGGTACATGATATAATCGATATCAATAACAATACTATATTATAATCAAATTCAATACTAAATTCGGTACAATTAGTGACGGCAATGCAAGTCTAATTTTGATTGAACTTAATTCATATTACTTGAGCTTGGACAGATTAAGAGAAATAAACAAATTAGCGGAAGATACAACAAAGAAAAATAAGAAAAGTAGAAGACAAAAAAAACTGTTATATATATATATGTAGATAAAATTATAATGAGAATTAATTGATTTAAAAATACAATATATTATATTAGAAATTATTAATATAAAAGCATAGTTACAAAAATAAAATAGGAGGATAAAATCAAACATGCTTTTATTTTCAAATTTTTATTATAAATCTCAACCAAACAAGTTTTTTTTCAGTTTTATATTATAAATCTCAACTAAAATTGTTTTTTATTTTAAATTAAAAATAAAAATAAAAACCAAAAACCAAAAACCAAAACTAAAATCTAAGTAGAAAAACAAAAATGAAACCAAACAATCCCTAAACTTTTGATAAAACTGACAAGGAAGATATTCGCAAATATATTATTTATAAATTCTTTCAATATTTCTAACAAACAAATTAATGAAAATAGGAAGCAAAAAGATTATATCTTTTTTTTAATAAAGAAAAAAAAGAGAAAGTGCATATCTTTTTTATTATGATGCATGACATCATTTATCAATGTGTATATTAGTACACTAATTTACAAATAAATTAGACTAAAAAGAATCGTCCTTTACTTTCATTCCTTTTTGGGTCAATCAAATTGGCATGATCTTTTCGTATGAAGCTGCAAAGCAAATGGAGCGTCGACGACTAGTAAAACGTAACTCTGTTTTTTGTCTTTTTAAGCAGTCTCGCAGAGTTTGACTGGTTCCAAAACCAGAACACGGATTATGGAGCACATCCTTGGTGTTCAACGGTTGTACATAAGTCGGTTTTCTAAATCCTTTATGTGCTTTATCAATGTAAGACTTATAATATTGGTTGATTAGGTAACCAAAATTGTTAGATCCTCTAATCTCGGTTAGTTCGAACTTGTAGATTGGTTTTGAATTATTTATTAACTAACTTAATCACATTAATATATTATCACTCACATTTAATAATTTATATAATATTCTTTCAGAAATAGTCATTAAATATATATGTATATAGGAAATACGATCTCTAATGATATCATGATGAAGACTAAGAGTGGTATGTTTGATTGGACCAACTCTTACACTAGTTTCTAATAGTATAATTAGTCCTTGTTTTTCAAACTTCAGATTAGAAGTTCACATTAATAAGCAGACTAATTCGGATAATATTAATCTTAATAAGTATGATAATCCATACAATGATGATTAGAGTATGGAATATTTTACACTTTCTTAATCATAATAATTACTTACAGTTCCTCAGCTGTTGTAACCATTCAAATATTTGACCATATTCAAACTTTCAGAAGCAGAACTGCAGCATTCAAGCAGTTTCCTGGACAAGGTTATCCAATTTGAAACTTATTAATTGTTTAGCACAAGTTATTTGTAATTTCCTAAACTTCGAATCACTTGTCCCTGTCTAAACAAGAGCATACTTCCACAACTATATATACCAGTGCCTCGTGCTTTCCTCTCCAATTTGTATAATTGTCACCGAATACGATTCTCTTAACATGGGCACGGACAGCAGCTCTTTGCTAGGGCGCCTCAGGCGAGTAGTAAACAAGGTAAAGATCCTATTAAGCTTTCAAATGAACCGTTGGCGTTTAGCTTCCATGATCGGTGTTTATTCAAGGAGGTACCGGTTTAGCTTCAATGATAGACCTGGCTTAAGGGCATGCACAGATGGCGTAGAATCATCAGAAAATTCAGTTTCTTCGCCAAATGGACTTCGCAGAACTATTAGCTACCAATCAGAAGATGATATTGATAAGAGGGCTGAAACGTTTATAGAGAATTTTCGCAGGCAGCTCCGGATTGAGAGACAGGTATCTCTGGAGCTGAAGTATTTGCAAGGAAATGGCTCCACTTCAACTTCTCCATGATCGATAGTTATTGCTGTTCGGAATTGTTCTCCTGGAGATTCTTGGGGGACGTCCACTTGGTGATGGAAACCTATGTTTTTTTTAGACATCTTACATCACTACTTTGTAATTACGATTGCATCTGCTACAAAGACCTGTAATTGGCTTTTGGAATTGAAAATTTCATAATAAGACTTAGGTTGGCTGCTATGGAGACGGACGATAGTACACGTAAAGTGGCAGCTTCCAGAGGGCCCTGCAAAAATTGAAACTTTCTTATCATGTTCTTTCAGGAATAAAACCAAGAACAAAAACCACAGGTTTCTCAAATATCCTTTTCACTTGTTTGGTTTTCTTGTACATTTTTGTTCTGGGACACAGGTGTTCTGTTTTGTCATATTGTAATTTCATTTCTGCTAAGGATTTCTGATTGCTGATATAGTTTTCTAAATTTGATTGTACTCGTGTTCTTTCATACTTCACGTAAATTTGGATTGTACAGGAGAGTAGTGAGAGATAAAACATTTCCAATTTTTTATGTTTATAGTATAGATTAATCTCCTG
Source organism: Erythroxylum shatona (assembly GCA_027568895.1). Classification (NCBI taxonomy): domain Eukaryota; kingdom Viridiplantae; phylum Streptophyta; class Magnoliopsida; order Malpighiales; family Erythroxylaceae; genus Erythroxylum; species Erythroxylum shatona. The sequence goes on from JAOSBK010000008.1 coordinate 990,493, forward strand.
TATGGAGTTGGTTTTGTCGCTTTTAGTCTCAGATTACAGATTTTGTAGAAATGTAAGGATGGCAGTGTGCTGGGTTATGGCTACCTCTTGTCGATTTTTTTTAAATTAAAAATTCAAACTTAGATTTATCGAAGACTTAACTCTTTTAAATAAAACGAAATCATTTTGTTTATAATAATCAGGTCTCGAATCATTATAGATCTGAGCAGTTGGCCAATTAAAAAACTAAATTAAGTTTATGGTTGTCTGAAATTGATTCTGTTGCTTTTTATTTTTGTGGAGAAACTGTCCGCATTGATCGCAAGTCTCACTTTTCCTTAGATTTGTTTTCTCAAGGAGACATTCTAATAAAGTTTGTTTTAACCTAAAAGTTTAATCAATTGGATAGGATTTAAACTAAATAATACAATAATTTTACATTAACAAGATGTAATGCAACAAAGTAAATTTAAGAATTGAGATACTATTTTTATAATTTGATTTATTTTAAAAATTTTCTTATGATTTAATAATTTTTAAAAAATCAATTTTTTATAAATAAATATCAAAATTTATTAAATGAATATATCCATCTTTTTTATTGATTTTATAAGTTAAATTAAATCTAACATAATACTGTTTCTAATATGATCTAACTAATTCTTAATTTTTAATGTTTTAATATTATACAAATTAGCATATTTTAATAAATTAATATATATAATACTTGTATTAATTTTTTAATAGAAAATTTGATGAAAAAGTAACATAAAACAGACATATTATCTATTTAATATAATATGAGAATATTTTATAATATTGAATTGTATTAAAATTTTAAAAATAAACTATTAAAAAGTACGTATTTCACTCTGAACTAATTAATTACTGGAACCAAAACAGAAACTGGACACAATGCAAAAGGAGTTGGAAGTTAGAAACAGAAAACTCAATGCCTCTTACCCTGGATCCTTCCAGTGATTTTCCAAGGAGGCGCATGATTTGCGAACAAGAATTGGTAAAGCAAGAAAAGCTCCCCTGTTTCTTTTCCAGCATGACTTTTGTGCTAGTTGTTGTCACTTTGCTTTAATCTTTAGCTTCTCAACCTGTAGGGCTACAAGGAAGTAGCGACTTATTGCCAATCTGTTGTCAATTAATATTGCTATAGACACAAACATGATTTGTCAAATTTAATGCAAGAACGTAGTGGGTTTCTGCCCGTATGGCTGCTCTCAGAAAATTCTACAATGTCATAGGATCAAAAAGGTGTCAACTTTGATTGATGATGACCTAATTTTGGTAGGCAATATAGATGTCAAACTTCTTGGATCATGCAAAGTCATCTTTTCTGGGGTCAGATCAACTTTGCTTGGTTTTCAAGTATGGTAAGCACTAAGTAAGCTAAAAGGTTTTGGAAACTGACCACGTTCATGCTTTGTGACCTAATTGTGAAAAGGTTGACCAAATCACCATCCTAGCCAAAGATTTGGCACAAATGCATCATCCTTCATTCCAGGTGCTGTGAAGCGATTCCAATACCATAAAGACTATTAGCTCCCAATGTAGAGAATTCTTACTGTTAAGATGCAAATGAGCAATATATGGCTTAAATCGGGGGGAGAAGGTTTTAACACTTTTGCCTATCTTAAAGAAATGAAAGTCAAATGGTAGTCTCAGTAGCACGAAATTGCCAAGTTATGCTTTGTATTTAAGAAAGTTTCAAGTTCTTGTTTTTTTAATGTTATTTCAGCTTCAAAATGCAGTCCATATGCACATGCCAGCACCAATCCATATTTCTCCAACCTGCTGATCAATATTACAGGGATCAAACCAACATGAAAACCACAAGACTTGACCATCACAGATTCATCCTCTCCTCTTTGTTCTTCATCTTGTTCCTTTGTGTATTGGCTTCCATCAACGAAGTTCGATTCGATAGCTTACTCAAGTTCGGTAGATGTGCTCTTACCGACAGTAATCCTCCTCCTGAACCCTTCAACTCTTCTGCCAAACCGCCTGCCGCAAACTCTTCCTCCGCCGATGACGACGACGTTCGCATACTCATCGGCATCCTAACCCTTCCCGATCAGTACCACCGTCGTCATTTTTTACGTCTCATATACGGCACACAGTCTCCGATTGGTTCACAGGTTGACGTGAAGTTTGTGTTCTGCAATCTGACAAAGGAAGATCAGAAAGTACTAGTTGCACTGGAGATAATGCGCTACGACGACATCATCATCCTAAATTGCAAAGAGAACATGAACAAGGGTAAGACTTATACTTACTTTTCGAGCTTGCCAGAGATCTTCAATGACACAGATAGGCCATATCCTCCATATCATTACGTAATGAAAGCGGACGACGACGTCTATCTCCGACTAGATAATTTGGTGAAGTCACTGAAGCAATTGCCTAGAGAAGACTTGTACTATGGCTACGTGATTCCATGCCCGAGCATGGATCCTTTTGTGCATTACATGTCTGGAATGGGGTATATGGTTTCCTGGGATATTGTGGAGTGGATTAGAGATTCAGAGATTCCAAGAAATCATATGGAAGGTCCGGAAGATAAAGTTTTTGGTGATTGGATTAGAGAAGGACACCGAGCAAAGAATCGGTACAATGCCAAGTGGTCTATGTACAATTTTCCTGAGCCTCCAACGAGATGTACACATGAGCTATGGCCTGACACAATTGCTGTACACTTGTTGAAGAATCAAGAGAAATGGATTCAAACATTGAACTACTTCAATGTGACTAGGAACCTCAAACCATCCAAGTTATATCATATACCTTAGGCCAGACCTTGATTTTTATTTTTTATTTATAATCTCTTAGGTATTATTTTTGGAAAAAAAACTACTTGATGAGCCATAGGTTCTAACTGTTATTCTTGTAAAATACAATTTTTTATATTTTAAGACTATTAAATAATGGCCAAATCTTACAATAATTATATCATTTTTACATAAATTGATTTATCATTCACCTGCAATAACTTTTTAAAATGATAAAAAAAAACTAACTTTTAGTCGATAAACAAAAGAACAGCCACTCAGCACCTTCATAACCTTTTTTACTAAAGAACAGCCACTCAACACCTTCATAACCTTTCACATTTTGTTTTAAATTTTAAATCGGAAGTGTAGGTCAACTATGATTTTCACAGTCAAATCGGAAGCCTGGACTCGGAAAATCTATCCAATCGAGGAGGTCACTTGATGTCGTGCCTCACTTTACTTACTTAAAGGAAACTTTAATTCTTTTAGCTGGAAGGAACGTGGGTCGTCTTTTACCTTTTAATTTCCTTATGTATACATATGGCCATAGATACTCCGTATCAGTCGTCGGCGGCGGCACTTCATCGACATTGTCCATCCTTTTCCGTTTAGTTCATATACGTGAGTATCTCTCTCTTTACACATACAGCGTGTCCGTATATTGAACTGTAAATGTTGATTTTTGGGGTTTTTGAGTTCCTTACTGCTCGTTGGGATCTTTTATGCACGGCCAGTTTTACATTTTTTGTATTTCTAATAGACAGTTTTGGCTTTCTTAGCTGTTTTCATAATTCTAATGTTTTGGTGTCTCCTTAGGATCGTAGTGATTTGAACCTGATTGCCATTTCAATTAGTCGATTTTGTGTTAGCTTTATTATGTTAATTTGTGTTAGTGATGGATGATTAAATGATGTTGTTTGTTGTGATGTGATTGAGCTTGCATCAGTATAATGTAAGTGTGCTTGCATCAGTGTAATTGTAAGCTATAAACAGAGCCTCAAATAGACCGGGGTTTGATTTACAGTAAGGAGTTATGCTGACATTCAGATTCATTATCGTGCTTTAACTAGCCAAATCATCTTTCTTCTTTGTTATTGGGATCTGGATTGTAGGACAAATGAAGTCACTTCTTTTGTTATTGTTTTTGCTTCTATCATAGTCCATATTCTTTAATGGAGGGGTTGTTTCAAGGTTTATATTAATGTTTGTCATCTTCGCTTCTCAGTGTCTAGTTGACCATCCTTTTGTTCTGAGTACAGATGGGCGGCAGTCCAGCTTCGTTTTCAGATATTGGCAAAAGAGCAAGAGGTATGTTTACATAAAATATAGTTAAAAGGAGACATGAAACTGAAATTTTAATCCACTTAGCCATTTCTTCAGTGGTTTATATTAATTAGTGCGATCTATGATCGCAAATACGTCATAAATTTGGTCGGTTTACTTATGGTAGAGCGCACACAGATTACTGACTACATGGAGTTCTTTTTTGACTTTTTTTTAATCTTTTGCAGACGTTTTGACAAAAGATTACAGCTTTGACCACATGTTAACCTTGTCACTGTCCCGTGTAACTAGAATGGTACTGTTCAAATTCATTTGTTGATTTGGTTGATAATCTTTTCTCTTGTTTTAGGATAGTTTGTTTGATAAACTTTTCTCTTGTTCTAAGATAATGCCCAAGTATTTTATTCTGGCTCACTTCAGAATTGGCATCAAGATGTTTTAATGTTGGTGAATTCTTCAACTCTGCAACAGCTTATGAGCGATTAGACTCCAAAATTCTTATTTCTTCAGGTTTAACCAATGATTCAGAAAAAGTTCGTTTCTCTTGTGATTATTAGCTATTAAAGGCACTTGTATGGATGTTGCATTTTGTGTCATGCTTTGCTTTCTTTCTTTGAAGAGACCACTTTTCGCCCTTCAGGCACCTAAGGCTAATCTACATTTATTATACTTCTCTTCAGTTTCATCATTTTCTGAATTTGACTACGAATTCCAACTTCTCGTCATAGGCTGAAAATCTTTAGATTTCTGAGTTGATGCAACAAACTACCTTATGGTTCACGTCAAATTTTACTTATTGCTCTTGGTGTTTTGCTATCATGTTTTCTGCATATTTATTAACAGCATTCCTCCAGTGACCAAGTTGTTATGCAGTCTGATATCCAGGTTTAAATTTTGTGTTGCAGGGACTTACAGCTATAGGTTTGAGGAAGGATAAAATTTTCTTCAATAACCTCTACAAGAGCGGAAATACTATTATAGATGTGAAAGTTGATACGTATTGTAATGTAAGGGATGGATCTTTACACTGATCAACAATATATAGCTTTCTAACTGCTGAGTAATTCGGATATGCAGGTTGAGGTTGCCTTATTTGCATTGGACATGCATATATGCTTCATGCTGACTTATTTAAAAATTTACCTGTGTGCAGGTATCTACGAAAGTCACTGTGAATCATGTATTGCCTTCCACGACGGCAGCAATAAGCTTCAAATTGCCTGACGATAAACCTGGCAATGTCAAGGTCAGTGCATTTTGGAATTTGGCGCAAAGTTGTATTGACCATCTGCACAGACTACGAAGTGTGTGGTCATGGTGGAAATGATATGAACAAAATTTGCAGGAAATTCTGTTATTTTGAGTGTTAGAAATACTAGCAAACGGTGTTAATTCTGAGAAACTGTATGCCAGGTATATGAGGGAATCTGACCGTTCCTATAATTGTGTCTCAGCTGGGTATGCGGTACCTTCATCATGATTCTGCCATTTATTATAGCATTAGCCTCAATCCCACCCCTATCTTAGGGCTTTCCGCGGCAACCGAAAGCAAAGAGCTCACTTTGGGTGGTGAAGTTGGGTTTGATGCAGCTTCTGGATCGTTCACCAAATTCAGTGCTGGGATTGGGTTGAACAAGCCGGACTTCTCTGCCGCTCTTTTACTGTAAGTGTAGAAGAAAACATTTCATATGATAGACAATTTCCTTTAATTCCGTTTGCAAGCTTTGTCTGCAAAATAAGGACTTGGAAATATTTTTGGCTTTACCAAATTTGGTGTCAGGACGGGCAAAGGACAGACCCTGAAGGCATCTTATGTTGGTTTTGTGAGTCCTGTACATTCAGTTGCTGCTGAGTTATCTCGTAGCATTTCTGCCCACGATAATAGTTTCACAATTGGAAGTTCTCATGCATTGGACCCATTGACTGTGGTTAAGACACGATTTTCTGATGGGAAGCTTGCCATGCTGTGGCGACGTGAGTGGAGGCCCAAGTCTTTGGTAACTGTTTCAGCAGAGTATGACTCCGGAGCCATCCATACTTCAGCTCTTAAGTGTGGTCTTATCCTTGTTCTCAAACCTTGATGTATGAAATCTCTTTAATTATGTGGTCCGTTCCGATCTTGGTATAGTTTCTCCACAAGTCCTTGGAGGGTATGGAAACTAAAGAAATACTGGTGATAATGAAAAGTTTCAATTAGTGGTTGGGAAATTGGACTGGTTGTCCAAAATATGTTGGAGTTAATCACAACATTTGAAATTAGTATTATTATCAGTAATCTATAATAATTATTTCGTAAAAACAATATTTGGAAGGAAAAGATCAGAGTCCTAAATTTGAAGAAAAAACAAATTCAAAAGGTCAGGGCTTTGGAGCAGTCGTTTGGATCAAAACGACACCGATTCAATGGCGATCAAGAAGGCTCTCCCCGTACCCTCACACCCTTAATTGACTCCTCAGGATCCAGAAAGAACTTGCATTACTTTCCCGCGAAGAAGGCAAAAAGGGAAAAAAAAATCAAAAATCAGAATGTCACACAGCGACACTATCCCTCTGAACGCGTCGTCCCAATCAGACATCGACGAGATCGAGAATCTCATCAACGCCAGCGTCCAATCGGGCCCCGCTACGGTTCAACCCGTCCGCCCACGGAGTCCGCCCCGAATCCCTGTCTCCAGCCTCCCTCCCCCGCTTCCGCCGACTAGTCAGAAGCTGCCGCCTGTACTGTCGGCTCCCCCTCCTCCTCCGCCTCCTTCTAGTACTTCTATCGGGGCGACCGGGTTCGGATCTGCCCCAGATACATTGACGGAGCCTGTTTGGGACACGGTGAAGAGAGATCTATCGAGAATCGTGAGTAATTTGAAGCTTGTGGTATTCCCCAACCCGTATCGGGAAGATCCGGGCAAGGCGTTGAGGGACTGGGATCTGTGGGGTCCCTTTTTCTTCATCGTATGTTTGGGTCTTATTCTCTCTTGGTCTGCTTCGGTTAAAAAGGTGAGTTTTAAATTTTTAAACAACGATTTCGTTCTAGTAACTGTGATTACTAGCTCTTTTTAGAGCTTATGTTACTGTAATTGTTCTGATTTGAATTCTTTTTCAGCTATGTAATGAATTAGTAAAGTGTAACAGTTACGAAATTTGAAATCTTTTTCAGCTATAGAACGAATTAGTGAAAGTGAACGGTTAGGAAATTTGAACTCTTTTCAGATATGGAATGACTTAGTGAAAGTGAACAGTTAGGAAATTTGAAATTTTTGAGAAATTCCTTACTCATATGCTCATTAATAGTCATAGGCAATGCTTTTTTCGAACCGAGATATGTGTAATTTGCTGGACGTATGTTCAATTTTGTTATGCTACCCAATTGATCATACTCGTTCTTTCTTGATTGAAATGAATATTAGTAAATCTGAATATGTATGGCGAGCATTTCATGTTCTTCTGGACATACTGTTCCTGTTTTCTATGTTCCGCCTTCCGCGTCTACGAATCTTGTCCTTTCGAAATTTGAATTTTCTGTTTTTTTTATTTAAAGAAAATTATTTATATTTTTGAGTTATTTTGACATTTTTCTTCTTGTTGGTGCAGTCTGAGGTCTTTGCTGTGGCATTTGCACTTCTTGCTGCAGGTGCTGTCATCTTGACATTGAATGTTCTGTTATTGGTAAGTCACTCGCTCTCTTTTGACTGTGTGCGCATTTGTGTGTGCTGCTGGTGCTTACATTGCACTAAACACCAGCTAAGCTCGACTTTAGGTCTAAATTGGTATTCTTTCTTAAGGATTTGGTAGGTCCTCACGTTTTTAGTTCCATTCATTTTTCTAGAGGATGGAAAGTATAACGCGACATGATAAAATATATTACATTATGATGCTTTAAAATAGTGAATACATGACTAGTTGTTTCTTCTTTATGTCACTTCAGGGTGGACATATTATCTTTTTCCAGAGTTTAAGCCTGCTCGGGTATTGTCTCTTTCCCCTAGACATTGGTGCCCTTATCTGCTTAGTGAAGGATAACGTGGTTCTGAAGGTGATAGTGGTATGTGTAACATTGGCTTGGAGCTCATGGGCTGCTTACCCATTCATGAGTTCAGCAGTCAATCCCAAAAGAAAGGCCCTTGCACTCTATCCCGTCTTTTTGATGTATGTTTCTATTGGCTTTCTTATCATTGCCATTGATTAGAGCATCCTCAATATTTATTCAAAATTTTGGCAAGTCAGTGCACCTGACGTGTATGAGTACATAGGAAATTTAGTGATGATTATTTTTGTTCCTTTTGTTTCTTTTTCCATTGATCATTTTTGGGACAATATGTTTACAACACAATCTAAAAATGTTATACGAGTATGAAACTTTATTGTACTTCACTGCCTTTCTGAAAGAGGGGGAATTTGGAGACACAAGCTCAGAGAGCACTTGGAGACGACCTGAAGGTGTATGTACATATGGGCATTGAATATGGT
>JAOSBK010000008.1:999099-1010586 GCA_027568895.1 Erythroxylum shatona
CAGTCTTTTTTAATTAAACTTCAGTTAATAAACATGATCTCCTTTTTAAATCATATTTCAAATTATTTAATGTTGTTTGATCTTTATTATATACCTGTTTTATAATGATCCAATATCAGTTAAATCTTTAAACCTTAAACTTTTTATCTTATTGATTTAATTTTTAGTTCAATTTTTTAAATATTTTTTAAAATCATTTCTCTCCGTATTAAAAAGTGACAAATCAATTTATTATTAATTTTCTAGTTTGTATTTTAAATTGTAATAGATGAATTTTAATTTTTTGATAATATGATAAAATGAGATTACAAAATAAAGTCATATAACTTAATAATAAATTATATTTTTTTAAAATACAATTTTTGTTACTTACAATTCAGTGATTAAAATATTTACCTTTTTTGAATCATTTTCTTTGGATGAGCCAATCTGCTGTGATTTCATCCTCCTTCTCTAGTCTTGCTCTCGACAGCTCGTTTTTTTAGGGTTGTTGTGTTGCTTGATAGGATTGAATGTTCTTATATTTTCTTATGTATTCACATGTGATTTCAATCCTATTTTTATGATAAAATGCTAACTTTGTGTTTAAGTTGTGTTGACTGCTAGGTTGGATTTATTAATATATTTTTGGGATCAAAAAGACAAAATTTTCTGAAGCAAATTGGAGCAAAGTTCCTTATTTTAATTAAAGGCACAATTTATTAAAAAAAAAGAAGAAACATGGCTGCTGAAACGCAACAGCGCATGCGTTTAATGCATGCACTGATGCTGCAAAGCTGTGTTACGTAGCGTTTAAAACAAACCTAGCGTTAGAGTTATGCGTTTTAATGCACAGCTTATGCGTTTTTATAATGCACAGAAACAACGCAAAGGGATGGGAGTGATTCAATCTTATTTGTCTAATCAATGTACAGTTCCGGTGCAGGAACCAAGAGGAACTTGTGCGTTTTGATGTTTAGGTTTTTAATTGGCAGCTCCTATCTCACGTAGAAGGAAGACTAGTGGCAACGAAGTGAAGGATGCACGCAACAGCCAGGAATTCAACGCACGCAAGGATCTCACGCTGGGAGATTGGATGGGCAAAGAGGCTTGATAGTTACGAAATTTGAAATCTTTTTTTGCTATAGAACGAATTAGTGAAAATGAACGGTTAGGAAATTTGAACTCTTTTCAGATATAGAATGACTTAGTGAAAGTGAACAGTTAGGAAATTTGAAATTTTTGAGAAATTCCTTATTCATATGCTCATTAACTGTCATAGACAATGCTTTTTTGGAACCTAGATATGTGTAATTTGCTGGACTTATGTTCAATTTTGTTATACTTCCTAATTGATCATACTCGTTCTTTCTTGATTGAAATGAATATTAATATATCTGAATATGCATGACGAGCATTTCATGTTCTTCTGCACACACTGTTTCTGTTTTCTATGTTTCCGCGTCTAAGAATCTTGTCCTTTCGAAATTTGAATTTTTTGCTTTTTTATTTAAAGAAACTTATTTATATTTTTTAGTTATTTTGACAATTTTCTTCTTATTGGTGCAGTCTGAGATATTTGCTGTGGCACTTGCACTTCTTGCTGCAGGTGTTGTCATCTTGACATTGAATGTTCTGTTATTGGTAACTCACTCGCTCTCTTTTGAGTGTGTGCGCATTTGTGTGTGCTGCTGGTGCTTACATTGCATTAAACACCTGCTAAGCTTGACTTTAGGTTTAAATTAGTATTCTTTCTTACGGATTTGGTAGGTCCTCACGTTTTTGGTTCCATTCATTTTTCTAGAGAATGGAAAGTATAAGGCGACATGATAAAATATATTACATTATGATGCTTTAAAATAGTGAACACATGACTAGTTGCTTCTTCTTTATGTCACTTCAGGGTGGACATATTATCTTTTTCCAGAGATTAAGCCTATTCGGGCATTGTCTCTTTCCCCTAGACATTGGTGCCCTTATCTGCTTATTGAAGGATAGCGTGGTTCTGAAGGTGATAGTAGTATGTGTAACCTTAGCTTGGAGCTCATGGGCTGCTTACCCATTCATGAGTTCAGCAGTCAATCCCAAAAGAAAGACCCTTGCACTCTATCCCGTCTTTTTGATGTATGTATATGTTGGCTTTCTTATCATTGCCATTGATTAGAGCATCTTCAATATTTATACAGAATTTTGGCAAGTCAGTGCACCTGATGTGCATGAGTACATAGGAAATTTAGTGATGATTATTTTTGTTCCTTTTGTTTCTTTTTCCATTGACCATTTTTGGGACAACATGTTTACAACACAATCTGAAAATGTTATACGAGTGTGAAACTTTATTGTACTTCACTACCTTTCTAAAAAAGGAGGAATTTGGAGACACAAGCTCAGAGAGCACTTGGAGACGACCTGAAGGTGTATGTACATATGGGCATTGAATATGGTTTTGTTAAGAATTTGTGATAATTATTTTTGACATAAGTTGGCCATTATTATCCCATCACAAGCTATACACCAATTTACTGTAAAAAAACAACTTTGGATGAAGAGGGTTTTTTCAAACACAAAGATTATCTTTATCACAAGCAATTGAAGTTTTAGAGGAGGAAGATATAGAATTACTCTAAATTCAGGGGCTCATTCATCAATGGGTCTCTTGTTGTATAACTTCAATTCAAATGTTCAGCAGCAACAGTAGTTTAATTCAGAAATACTGCATCTATTTTTCCTTTAAAGTATACCACTATAACTTAAAACTCGAGCAGGATACAAGGAAGTTGCACGTATTTCTCTCAGACTAAACGTAAAACATTGCTGGCTTATTGATGTATGCTTCAGAAACATATTCAATCTTGTTTTTGATTATTTTGTTCTATTTACCTATGTCTCTTCTCTTAAAAACAAGGGGGAAAAAAAAAAGATTCTTCTTGCCTCCTCGACGTACTTGTATGTGCAGAGTAAACTTTGTACGTGCAAAAATGTCTGTAACCCTCCAGCTGTAAAATATGCTGTTTAATTTGTGACCATAGTTTTGTTTTGGTTTACGGGTACGTACGGTCATGCTGAGACAAAAAATGACAGAGATGAGAGCATACATAGGGTTGAGATTGGTTTACTTGTTGGGAGAGCTTTACTTGCAAATGTGGGAATTCGTAGGGTTGGATGTTTTTGGCATGTGAAGGGACCAGTGGAAGTAGAAATGCAGAAAGGAAAAGATTGTAAAGAAGCAGACCCTAAGAGAAGATGATTCTCTCTTTGTCTTTATCATTAAATTAAAAAAAAAACCATATGCAGAGCAGAGGGCAATAGAGTTACAGGAACTAGTGACAGACAGAGGTAGATCTCTGGGACAATGAGCCTATTCATGACTCTTCCTCTTCCTACCAATTAACCTAACCTAACCTAACCCAAGAAAACAAACAAAACCATACATAACTGGTGAGAGCCACTGACTGCCCAGAGATTGATTCGTATCACTTGAAAAAAGGGTATTGTTTTTTAATTCGTCTTATACTTATTACTATACACAAGTAATGTGAGAAAGAGATTGTTTATTTAGCAGTAACAATCGCTGAAGTACGAGGGGAGACCACCTTTATACACATATTGGAACTAATTAAACACAAATGGTCCATTGTAGAACTGCAAAATGGAGGGCACCTACATTGATGAATCAGGAAGTAACGATGGGCAATTGGACCCTCTTTTTCTGAACAACACATGTTGAACACGTAGCGTGAAGAGGACCTCGCGGGTCTAGCTTCTTTAAGTACTGGAGTACTATAGTTGGTGTCGCGTATCTTAAAAATCTTATCCAGACAAAGGGTTGCCCACTTTTCTTTTCATAAATGTAATTTATTACCAACATAAAACCTACAAGCGCGGAAATAAAATTTCCGTGTCTGAGACGATTCAGACAGGGCTCCTCTGCACACACCCCATCATAACAAACCTATACGTTATTGTGTAGTATCATTATGGGGTCAGCAGTTTTCAGAACCATCAGGAGTTGGACACGTGGGATTTTAATTAGATTAAAATGAATTTTCTAATCAAAATCAAGGAGGTTAAATTTGACTGAAGGGAGAATATCCGATACGTAATAATAAACAAACAAAATCTCAATCTTAAAAAGATTTTTCTCATGAAACTTTTGAATTGGGCAGGACTGAGAGATTCCAGCACTCATAACCCATTTTGATTTTTTTTTTCTCTGTTAATCGAAATGTTTTGACATGTGAGCCTAAAAGGTGTAGAGGGATCTAGGAGAGGTCCCTTTTCAAGATGCAAATTTAATTCACTGGATTTAATAAAATAAGATGGTTGTTTCTTAATTTGGAAAAGGAAATGCTATTCTTGGCAAGTGGCATGCATAAATCTCAATCAGCTCATGAATTTTGGACAAAAGTTTCCTTTTTTCCAAACATTTTTCATTGAATTGGCAACTACTTGTTTGCTTATTAATAAAGGTCATCCCTTTTTTTTTTTTTTTTTTGAATTTCACAGTGCTCAGAATAAAAGACTTGTTCAAATTCTCTAGGAAAATATGTCCAACAAAACCTCCTGTAGGTCACTCAAGTCCAGCCTCTCCAACACCACCAACATATAGGGTCCATCTCTGATCTTCTCCAACCCAAAACTCCAAATACCCTTTTTGTTCTTTTCCCCTCTCTCCCTTTGCTGTTTTCCTTGTACTTGTATGATATATCCCTCTCTTGGCCAACTAATGCATCTCAATCTTCTTTGCTCTTTGAATGCCTTTAACTTTATTCCCTCTCTCCCTCAACACATTTTCCAGTGTCCATCAAAGTTCCAACTTTCAAACCCACCACCACTTTCTCTATAAATTCAACAAAGGCTTCTCTGCTAAATTCCAAGAAGAGAGCTCAACTCTGACTGTCTTCTCTTCTTGTGTTCAAAGTTGACACAATTAACACACTTCCAACACCATTCCTCTCCAGCTTAACACAAAGATTCAATCTTTTCAGCTTTTTCTATCAACAATCCACTCCAAAAGGCCATCCTGGCATAACAAACTGGGAACAAAAGAAAGCAACCAAAATGAAGGAACACTGGACATCTTTGGCTTCAGTTCTGGGTGTGTTGGCCTTTTGCCAGAGTCTCCTCCAAGCTTTATTTCCACCGGAACTCCGCTTTGCTACTCTCAAATTCTTCAACAGGGTCTTCAACATGTTCTCTTCATATTGCTACTTTGATATCACTGAGATCGATGGGGTCAACACCAATGAGCTCTACAACGCTGTGCAGCTCTACTTAAGCTCCTATATTTCGATCTCCGGCAGTCGTTTGAGCCTCACACGAGCTCTCAACTCCAGCGCCATAACTTTTGGTCTCACGAACAATGACACCATCATAGATACGTTCAATGGTGTGACAGTTCTCTGGGAGCATGTTGTGACTCAGAGACAAGCTCAGACCTTTTCATGGCGTCCATTGCCTGATGAGAAGAGAGGATTTACACTACGAATTAAGAAGAAAGACAAAAACTTGATTCTCGATTCGTATCTTGATTACATTATGGAGAAGGCTACTGACATCAAAAGGAACAATCAAGATAGACTTCTGTATACGAATTCGAGAGGGGGGTCGTTGGATTCAAGAGGACATCCATGGGAGTCTGTTCCTTTTAAGCATCCGAGTACTTTTGATACTCTTGCTATGGACCCTGTGAAAAAAACAGAGATCATGGAAGATCTGAAAGATTTTGCAAATGGACAAGCGTTTTATCAGAGGACCGGAAGAGCATGGAAGAGAGGTTATTTGCTTTATGGACCTCCTGGAACTGGGAAATCGAGTATGATTGCTGCTATGGCAAATTATCTTTGTTATGACATCTATGATCTAGAATTGACAGAGGTTCACAACAACTCAGAGTTGAGGAAACTTTTGATGAAGACAAGCTCCAAGTCGATAATTGTCATTGAAGACATCGATTGCTCTATTAATCTGAGTGACCGAAAGAAGGCTAAAGGTAACAACGGGTCAACGGGAAGGAGTTACTATGAACCGGATATGCGATCTGGGTCGGGTTGTGGAGGTGGTTCTGGTGGAGAAGACGGTGGAAATTCGATAACCTTGTCAGGATTATTGAATTTCACTGACGGGTTATGGTCATGCTGTGGCAGTGAGAGGATTTTTGTATTCACAACAAACCACATTGAGAAACTAGACCCTGCATTGCTTAGAAGTGGCCGAATGGATATGCACATTTTCATGAGCTACTGTTCCTTGCCTGCCTTGAAAATTTTGTTGAACAATTATCTTGAGTATGAGGAAGGTGACTTGCAGGATGAGATGTTGAAGCAATTGGAGGATGTGATTGAGAAGGCAGAGATGACTCCTGCTGATGTCAGTGAGGTTTTGATCAAGAACAGGAGGCACAAGGAAAAGGCTGTGAGTGAGCTAGCTGAGACATTGAAAGAAAGAGCAGAAAAAAACTTGAAGGATTTGAAGAATAGTGGTGTGAGAGAAGGGGGTTTCGAAGGATTTGAGGACGAAGAGCAAGAGAAGAGAGCACTGGAGAGTCCTAAAGATGGTTGTGACTGTGATCAGGACAGTTGCAACAAAGAAGATAAGGAAGAGAAAATCAACTAGTAAAATAAGGTTTGCCTCTTTTTAAGTGTTTTAGAAAGGCAAAGGTGATAAAATGCAAATTGGGTGAATGGATTGGAGTATTGAAATCTTCAAAATTTTGTTGGCGGAAACTGTTAAAGAAAGGGATAACATTAGATCCTCCAAGTTTTCTATCCGTGTTGAATATATATAAATTATATAATATTTATATCTGATCTTGTGCCTAGTTAATATAATGGAAGCAGTATTGTCCCTACGTGACTAGTGGATAAGCTTATTTTGAAGAGGGTCTTGGTTGGCCATGTGGGATTTTTGCTCATATGTTAAAAACTTTTGTACCTACTCTCTTATCAATCCATGCCTTTCTTATTCTATGCACATGCACACACGTCCTATCGTGGGATTGGTGTCGCAATAAGGCTAAGGCCTTGAGGTACATTTGCCAACTAGCAAGTGTTTAAGTGCATGCTCGGGTTGGGATGCACATGGAAGTGGTGCATCTCCCAATCGCAAGTTTAATTTATGGTTGCTGAGGGATCTCTGTTTCTGTTACATATACCCTTTCGAAAGCTCTTTTTCCTATTCCTTTTGGCCTTTTGATTGGCGGTGGTGCTGAGTCATAGTGTCATACACCAAACTTGGCAATTAGTAAGGTTGGTAAAGCAGAAACTAAAACGTGGAGGCTCTGTGAAAGCGAAGTGTCTGCCTGAGATGGGAGAATTTAGGCAGGTAGGCTTAAGTTGATTAATTGCTTTGAAAGCCCTTTAAGTTATGTTTCGCCTATGCTTAACCATAGTACGATATAAAAATTGCAGTGCAAAAAATAAAATAAAATGAATATTTAATTATTAATTATCTAAGATATGTTTAACAGCTTAATGTAAGACGCCGTCAATACAATATCAAATAAAATTAGAAAATTTTAATTAATAAAGCTTTTGAATTCTAAATGAAATGGGATGTAATTGGTCGTGAGTTCTATACAATATCGTTGAGTGGGGAAAAGAAGAAAAGGGCTCATGACATCCTCAGTTTTTTCTTGAAAACTTTTTAACTTTGGTACTTTGGCTTGTCCTTTTCCAATTATGCAAAAGTATTTAGTAATAACATGACGAGGAGGACATAGAGAATTTGTGGATAGGATCAGAGGGGCAATTTCGGTGCTGAGATAACGTAATTGGAAAGGGGAAGCAAGTAAACTATCTTAAGGATTTCATGTTGGAAAAAAGAAGGATTAGTGAGCTAAAGTGAACCAAAAAGTCTACTCTTACAATGAGAAAAAGGTTGGCACTTCATTTCGTTGTTTGTTTTGGTTTTTGGTCCATTGAGTTGGAAAGATTGTCCAGCTAACCCCAGACAGCTCGAAAAGTTACAACCTCCGCTGTTAATCTCGAAAAGCAAAAATTAGATGATTTTATAAATCAATTTTTACTCTATTTTATTAAATCTTATTTATATATTTATTTAAAATTTATATAAATATATAAATAAGATTGATCATACCGATAATTTAGCATGTCTATCGAGAAAAGAATCAGTATACCGACAATCTAATGATTCTAACAATCTTATTAAGTTTAGGTTTTATATCTTACCGGAACCTCTGATGGTTATTATGGAGCTAATCCATTAAGATGTGCAAGATGCATTATATTACATAACATTGCGATTCCTTTGTAATCTAAAAAAAGATTTCATACGTGAAAAGTATGCCCTAGTTAATGTGCGAAGGAAATTAAATCATAATGACATATCCAACTTTTTCTTCTTCCCTATTCTCTCTATTTAGATGCATACAACTTAAACAGTAATTAATTAATCCAAAAGTGAATCGAAGAATAATAATTTGACAATAATGTTCGGATTTAGCAGTTTTCATGCCCACTTTATATGATTCATAAATAATGGCAATTGCTCTATTATATACTTCGTCTATTTCCATGTGACTCATAAAGTCTAATAGCATCGTAATCATATCAATGTGGTCCTTGTAACTTTAGTTGTGGCATATATGCCAATAGAATTTAAAAAAAACAACGGTAATCAAAATACCACATGCATGCAAATTAGTGTTTCTAAAAAATATATATGCACTTGGCTGTTTTTTTTTTGTTTCCAACTTATATTATTGTTTTGAAGGAGAAACATATATATATTAAGAAGAGTCATGCTCTTACGGGATTTTGGTCCTTTATTTTTACCTGAATTCTCAGGCATGTTAATAGGGTAACCCACATATTAGCTAAAACAGCTACTCGATATCCCAATAGATATAGTTGGGATAGCCCGTCGACTTTTTTATTAGACACTCTAAACTGTGATGTTGGATTATCCCAATAAATAAGCCCAATTTCAAAAAACAAAAGAATCATGCAAATGTTTTGATTAGTGTTTGAATAAATGGTCTACAGATTATTAGTTTATATTCTACAGCTATTCAATTGGTTGTCGTTTAGTGATAAAATTATTTAAAAGCATTTTTTATCTTGTACGTGTTTAGATGTATTAGATAAAGTTCATGAGATATTTATACATTGTAAATGAAATTTCAGCAAGATTAAAATTATGAAATTCATATTATATTTATATATTAACCCTAAATTGTTTTTAGTCATTGTTCTATTAAGATTAGATATTTTTTCTTATGAAGTGAGCAGTTGATATCATAAGCTAAAATATGGATATACTTAAACAAATGTGTGGATGCTTATAAAGAACAAATTTACTAAACTGACCTGATATGAGAAATTCATTTCCAATTACTTGTATGTCTATGAAAACTCTTATTGTGGTGATTGTATAAGTGATCATTTGACTTGAAGTTTTCAACTTATGTAGAATTGTTATGTTTTGATACTACTTATAATCTATTATAATTATAGGTCATTCAGTCGTTAGTCATTAAATATATCATGAATTATATAGGGGTAATTGTGTAATTAAGATATGATTCATCACCCTAAAGTTATTAGGGAGAATATTCTATTGTTCTCAATTAGTATTGATTCAGAAAATTCTTAATCAAGGTGGAATGACTTTTTGTAAATAATTTACAAATGTCATTACTTGAGTCAATAGTTAATGACAAAGAATTAATAATATTGGACTCAAAAATAAAATAGACATTAACTAATTTCATATTCTATATTTAATCGTAACATTGTATAATGACATGATTGAATTATAAGAAAAAAAATCATACATGGAAAGATTAGTCAAAACCACTTTAACATTCTTAAATATTTGAATAGTAATGATACATTGTTAGATGTCAATCTTCATTATAAATTATTTAATTGAACAATTAAATATATTCTAAATATGAATTAAAATTACAATTATAATCATTGTCAACATATTTAGGAACTTAATGAGTTATATAAAAAACGAGTTGAAGAGAGCAAAGATATTTTAATTAAGTGACTTAATTGTAAAGTTTGAGAAATTTTATAATTAAATATGAGATATTGGTTCTTATCAGGGCATATTTCTTTAACTACTATTGATTCTACTAAATAGGTATTAGATATTGGTAGTACCTTTAACATCTGCAATATGCTGCAGACTCTAAAGATCAGTAGGAGATTGAAGAAGGGAGAAGTAAAGCAATAAATTGGGAATGGAGCAAGTGTTGCTGCTCTAGCCGTAGGAACTATTTATCTTGTTATGCCTATGGGAAAAACTTTATTATTAGAAGATTGTTATTATGTTCTTAAGTTTGTTTCAAACATTGTTTCCATTTCGTAATTATATAAGCGTGTATTTCATACAATCTTTAAGAATAACCAATGTAATATATTTCATGGTGATGATATGGTCTTTATGTCTTACCTGAAATAATTATTTATCAATTATGAATGTTTATAGTCAAAAAAGGAAGAGAGATAATCATGATTAAACTTACCTTTAGCATTGTAGACTTGGTCATATTAGTGAGAAGAAAGTAAAAGAGTGTATTCATACAATCTTTAAGAATAACCAATGTAATATATTTCGTGGTGATGAATTACATATCAGCAGTTATTTACAATATGGTATTTATGTCTTACCTGAAATAATCATTTATCAATTATGAATGTTTATAGTTAAAAAAGGAAGAGAGATAATCATGCAAATCAAACTTACCTTTAGCATTGTAGATTTGGTCATATTGGTGAGAAGAGAGTAAAAGAGTTGCACAAGGAAGGATACTTTGGTCAATATGATTATGAATCATATGAAAATTGTGAGTCTTGTCTTAAAGTAAAATGACCAAACTTCTTTTTACTAGAACTGGAGAGAGAGCTAGTGAACTTTTATGACTCATGCATTCTGATGTATGCGGGCCTAATTAGCATTTAATTATAATTATTTGTAATTCTAATTAAATTTTAATTGAAATTGAAATTAAAATTAAAATTTAATTAAATTATTAAAACATATGAAACTTATTATAAATACGCTTAAACTCTAATGGAGCTAGCACTTAATGCTTAACTCTCTTTGTAAGAGTTATAAAGTTCTCTTAATATGTTATGTTAACATTATTAAAGGTCAGATACTTGTGCTACTATAATGGTTGAGATGTGTCAGTTTCAAAAATAATTCGTAACATATTACAAGAAAAAGATCAAGCTTTGAAATAAGGTATGATTAAAATTCATACTTTATTATGATTTATTAGTTAATAATTTTACAGATTTAAAGTGATTTTAGTTTTTAGAAAATAAAAAACGCGAGAAAAGTTTTATAATTATTCCATTACAGTCGGAATCATATTCCATTCCAATTTTCCAACATGAATTTCTCACAAATATCAACTTCAATTATACGCAAGGAAAAAATTATACTTACATACATACATGCATATGTTATACTATACATACATACACTATATACATATACTATATATACATATATATACTATACACATAC
>JAOSBK010000008.1:1010757-1030682 GCA_027568895.1 Erythroxylum shatona
TTATTCAAGAGGAATGCACTAGCGAATTTGGGCAAATGTCAATCTCAAAGTAGGGATCCTTAGATCCCACATTCCCTTTCATCGTAAAACTTATTGCATAATAGTAGTCCGATGGCAAAACCTCCATAGCGATATATTGTCTCTATGACATATGTTTCTAGTCTGAACTTTCATTACAACAAGCCGCATTTCATACACCATCTTTTCATGGCATTGATGACTACTGAAATGTATGTGGGTAGGGAAGATGTCTCTATGACATGTTTCTAGTCTGAACTTTTCATGGCATTGATGACTACTGAAATGTAACGCACTCCATCGATAAAGACATCTTCCCTACCCACTTCGTGATCCATGCATGATACAAATATATATATGCATTATGTATATATATTCTCTTTTTCATTGACAGCAATTCATACACCATCTTTTGTTCTGATTGTTCGCCATTAAAAGCATTTGAATGCCCCACGAAAGGACATAAAATTGAATGGTAAGTTTGGCAATTCCCTTACCGACAACTTGTCCTCCGATGTTGCCCTTTGCCGGGCATTTTCAAGTAAAGCATAAGTTCGGTCGTGCCCGTGATTAGATCCTACATTTTTTTTTCCAAAGAGAGGATCTTTGACCGGTCATTGAGTTATGAACTCCTGGAATTGGAGGAAGTGGGAAAGGTTTATACGACAATTAAAATTCATTGGCTAAAAATCGTCAAAATGAGAATCAAATCCTTCCTTTCTTCGAGCCTTCCACCAAACACGAAGCAATGTCCAGCAATTCAGGCCACATTTTGTTCGAATGATCATAAATTGGACATCACAAACTTAGTTTAAAGCAGATTCTCTGGAATTAAATCACTCGA
Source organism: Erythroxylum shatona (assembly GCA_027568895.1). Taxonomy (NCBI): domain Eukaryota; kingdom Viridiplantae; phylum Streptophyta; class Magnoliopsida; order Malpighiales; family Erythroxylaceae; genus Erythroxylum; species Erythroxylum shatona. The sequence goes on from JAOSBK010000008.1 coordinate 1,011,620, forward strand.
AAGGATTAACGAATGCCATATTGGCTTTCTCCATACTCCCGATTGGGTAAATATTAATATTTAATGGTTTAAACAAACTGTTATTGTATACTAATTTGACTACTATAACCAATGACTAAAATAAATAAAAATATAATATAATACTATATACTAGGGAACTTCGGATAGGGGTTCAAGCAGAGTCCAGATTCTCTGTCTAATTTTATGATGTCTTATTCTGTCCCATGAATCTCAGCCATTTATTTATGTGGATCCCGCGTAGTTCCACATAAATAAACACAGAACCTGCATAAATGAATAACTAAGATTTATAGAACAGAATAAAACACCACAATATTAAACAGAGGATCCTATCTCGTTCAAGCAAAGAAGAGTGTAGTCTACCTCAGAATCTTTCATAAGCATTCAAACAAAACTTTTCGAGCAGTCACTTTGAAAATGAAGCATAATCTACAAAATCTTTGCACATTCCCTTCAAAAAGGAAAATCCAGCATTGACAGAAATTACTTTAGATGTCTGGAAGAGAAAAGAGAACACGAAGACAGAAACAAGTACGACTTGTGATATAGTCTTGGAGACGGATGGCTGAGGTTCTTGCAGATGGTAATAGAGACAGGTAGCCAACTCACATGCAATTCAATATGTTTGTTTTTAGGTCCACGTATCTAATTTTTAAATAAAAGCTTCAAGAGTTAAAATATTTATTACCATATTTCAAGCGTAAGGCATACACTGGTCTCAAGGAGCCACCACGAATAAGAATCACTGCTAGTGTTTTGAAAAATAAGAATCCATCGTAAATTTTTATATATCAATCGTCAAGAAGTAGGTATCTTAGACTAAAATGCACGAAAAATACATACAGCCGTTGAATTATTATTTTCAAAAGTTGTAAAAAGAGATTGGATTCGAGCAACCTTTTTACGTGTACATGCCGTGTAAATCTCCACGTTGAACGCATCTTGCATGTCTGAAATGGGTTCGTCAGCTTTTCCCTTTTCTCCCTTTTCCAACTCTCCATTTTTAGTTCCCACGAGCTGGGAACAGTGAATTAACCAAAATATACTTTTTGACTACTCTTTTTCTTTTTTAATTAAAAATTGTTACAATAGATTTATCATTGAACTGAAGGCAGGTTGATAGATAAAAATAAAACACAATTGTATTGTAATCTATGTGCCACCAAGATTTGTGGATATAACATAAACCACATCAGACATCGATCCTTGGACATGGAGAGGATGGAGTTGACTAATGTAATAAGAGGATGAATGGAAGAAAATATTACACGCATGCGCCTACAAACATATATATAACAACGAGGAAGACACTAAGAGATCTCGAAGTAGACATGTTTAGAAACGAAGAGTCAATATTGTCAGCAGAAGTTATCTCTGAGTTGTTACCTTAACAGAGATTAGTCTCATCATGTGCTTGACAAATGCTTACGTTCAAACTTAAAAGGGCAAATTCAAGCATAGCTGCCCAGTTACTGCAGAATTAGATAACCATCAACGACATGTCAATAGCAGCCAGCAGGTGAGATAACCATCAGCACATGGTAATGAATAAACCAAAAGCAATAATCCAAGGGTTTGTTTTGGTGGTATAGAGGCAATTGTACTTTTAAGTATACTTACTTTTTTATTGTTATCAATAAACCAAAAACAATAATCCAAGACTTTGTTTTGGTGGTATAGAGGCAATTGTACTTTCAAGTTCAATTAAACTTATTTTAGCTTAATTGTCTATGATTAGTCATATTTGAAAATTTTGTTAAATCCAAACTTAATCAATTTTGAATATCTAAATTCAAATTCATTCAATTTATATTTGACTTATTAATTAGATTCAGAATTAAAACTTTTTTGTCATGTTTAATTGAGAGATTAGTAATAGAGGTGGGTTTCCTTTTAAACGCAGGTCGGGTTGTTGAAATTCACAGAAAAGGCCAGGATACAATTTCCTTGTCAGGTTTTTAAACCTTTCCCTCCATTTTCTCTCCAGGAAAGCTTCCAGTTCAACTTTTTACCAAGTTCAAAACCTGGATCAGGAAAAGGGCTTTCACGAATATTTCTGAACTGATACCAGTCGTCCCTGTTTAATCTTTGTGGTGGTCCTTTTCATCTCGAGCTTATAAATAACTTGAATCAGAAGCCGACCTTTGATGGGCTCTATATAGCAAATGGCCCAATCCAACAAAGCTGTATCATTGGATTTCTCTCGATTAGTAGGTCTTGTTTCCTTCCTGTTTGCTCTGCGATGGGAGACAATGTATCACATGGGTCCTCATTCTATATTTTCGGTATAAATTGGCCATTTTTCTTAATCTACTGAGCATGCATTTAAAGATAATTTCAGGTGATGGAGTGATGATATCAATCCCAGCTTATCTCCAAGAAAAATTTAAGATCACAACAACATCAAAAGTGTAGTAAGATTCTTAATAAACTTCCCATATTGCATGTTCAACACAATTACAAATAGCCATCATCGTCAAATTGGTGCCCTCTATCATAAAAGTTGTTACAAAAAGCAATGAATGTTCAGAAGTAGCTAAACAAGGATGCTAGAACTCAAGACCATTTTCACGTGCTACTTCAGCAATGGCTTTTACTCGTCCATGATTCGGGTATCCACCTCGATCAAAGGCAACTTTACTAATTCCTTTCTCCAAACAGCATTTTACAATGAGTTCACCAACCCTCTTAGCTACATCCTAATGTGAAAAATGTGCATTCAGAACATAAACATAAATAAGCAGAAATCAGATGTGTAGGTGAGCAAAGGAACAAAGAAATGAACATTAATGAGAATGTCCAATCAGATGCAGAAGACAGTTAAACCTAAGCTAAGAGTTACCCGACTAAAGTTTCCGACAAAGCTCATGCCATTGAAAGAAAATGATCAATTAACTAGTTGGCTAACAAAATATGCAGATGCAGTAGACATTTCAGACAGTAAACACATTGGCCTAGTACTGGCCCAAGCAATCCCTTTGTTGCTTTTGCAAGTTTACCAGGGTTGGACCAGCACTGTAGTCAAAATCTTCTGAGAGAGGCTTCTGCATTGTAGAAGTTGAAGCAAGAGTGTGCATCTTTGTATCATCAATCACCTGGACATAAAGATGCTTGTTGGAGCGGAAGATACTTAACCTTGGCCTATCTGGAATGCCTTCAACCTAAACGAATTATAATCTTCAGAAATGTTAATCTGTGTTTATGTCAAGTTGAAATCATCAGTTTAGATGAAGTGATGATATTACACAAATATTTACCAACCCTCAAGGCAAAGAAAGAAGAAAAGCACTCCAACATAGCAAGCGTTGGATGTCATTGCATTAATTAGATGCACAGTAATTAAATCTTTTCCCCAGTGATCGTGTAACTTGAAAATATTATCCAGGATATGACATAAGAAGCTTGACGCCGTCAATTTTTTTCAGAGATGATGAGCACGACTCTAAACTAACTTGTATCATCTACATAGGGCTCAAAATTCTCACATGGGTAGTTTGAGACCAAAATTAAACTATCTCTAGACATATGTATCTCGTAATTGAGGACTTCAACAGTTAGAAATGTCTCCCGATCTTCCCAAGTACTACAATCAACACTGGAACAATAAATCACATAAAACAAATCTTCCCATGGATCATGTTGTGCTTGAATGACAGATTTTGAACCACACAATTCTTGAAAGATAATGGCGAGCCTAACTCTTTTCCCACATCCTAAAGATTCAAGCTTTATCATTTTATAGAAAAAAACATCACATTTCGCAGGAGCTGACACAATTTCATCTAAACAGACTGTAAAAGCCCAAAATAACCGTGTTCTCCACAAAATCAGGGGAACTAAGGACAGGAAATAGACTATAGAGTTCTTAGTAATAAATGTTTCAGATAAAACTCGACCACTCTGCAAGTTGCTTCAATTGCGGAGTTAAACAAAGACTCAGGAGTGCCTATGAACATTTGATAATCCTAATAAACTTAAATGATAGCAAGCAGAACACCGGTAGCGAATGATTTGAGCCCAAGAACAAGTCAACAATTTGCAAACTCCAGATGGGCAGAACACTATATGACTAAAAAGGTTACCTTTTTTCTGATACGCTGGTGGCGGGCAATCCTGTTGTCTTGTCTTGTTCTAGCCTTTGCTTCAACAGTCACTACGCTAGGACTTGGATTCTGGCATGGTCTCGAATGAGAAGACGGCGGCGCTGCCACCAATGTCGAGAAATGGTGAACTCTGCCACCAAGAAACGAACTCCAAAGTGCCATCTTCTTTCACCTGCCAACAAGATAAGGATACTGTCTTTCACTTAGTTCCTCCACTTCTCTCATGCTGGAAGATGTGGTTTAGTTTATGAAATTCCTGTCATGCCATAAGTACCCTTAGAGTGCAATACGACGTAGTCTCTTGATCTGTCTGACAGCCGAGTAGCGCGAACTGGGTGGAACCCGTTACCCGGATCGATATCCTTAACTCTTTATCACCCGGTTGAGTCGGTTCTTATAATTGAACCGGCCCAAGTTTCAGTGGCACTATGAAGGTGTCTCAGTGTAAACAGTGAAGTAGACATTCTTCCCTGCTTGTGCTTGCCCATTAATTTGTACCAACTCCAAGACTGGTCCTTTACTTAAAGGTGAGCTCATCCATGGAGGAGAATAAGGTAGACCCAGAATTTTTCGTACTTGTTTCATTCTTCTTTTGCTTTTCTCATTTTTGTTCTATATCTTATCTGAGGTTTTTTCATCGCCCTGCTTAGTGGCCCTAGGAATTCATGGTAAAACGAAAGAAATGTTCAAGTATTTTTTATTCAAACATCAGTATATATATCCTATTATCACCGGATCATACTTAGGCTGTTATTCTTCTCAGTTAACTTCATTGTACTGATACATGCTCTTTCTTCCTTGCTTTTTCTCTTCACTTTTTTTAGGCTTATATGCCACCATTGAAAATTAAAACTTGAAACCATCTCTACAAGATTGTTGTTTTAGATATTTGTAGTACTAGGTGGACATTGTGGAACGCGATTTCCTCTTCCTTTATTTTCTTATATGAACCTTTTATGTAGCGTATTTGTTTTTGTATGTTTTAGCTCTTGAATAAGCTTGTAGTCCTTTGATTTGCACATAAACGGTGAAGGACATTTATACAGAATGCTATCTCAAGTTTGTGTGGATTACCCTCAGTTTTATGTAACTCTGTTTTTAACCATTCATGACATAATTATGATTTGCTTCCAGTTTTGCAATAGAAGGAAATAAGAATCTAACTAGAGAAAGCTTCTTTTGTTCATTACAGCTACGTTCCACAGATGAGAACATAATGACTGGCGGTACTTGTCTAATAGTTATTGAACTCTCCGAAGATGACTCCTTTTTTGATCAAAAGAAGGTGAGAGTTGAGAAAATTAACTTTGTAACGTTTCTTTCTAGTTCTTCATTTAAAATGTGCTAGGGTAATGAATTGACGACATATGGTATTGTTTGGCAAATTTGTATTTCAGTAAATTACCTGTTACTTGTGTAATTTTTGTTTTTCTGCAGAGTTATAGTTGTAGAATGTTTCAGCTTCAAGAGGTGAAACATGCAAGAAAATACAGTTGTCTAAAAACTTATGCATATTATCTTAACATCTAATACTTCAGATCAAATTACTTAATTGTTCTTTTGTTTTCTGTTCTTGGCTAATTCTTTTTTGTATTTTTCCTTTGAGTAGGATTTACTGCAGAGTAGGGGTTTTGACATCCGGGAGAAAATAGAGATTGAGGGTTCATCATCTTCTGATCAAATTTCTATCAGTTTGGAAAAGATGCTTCAGATAGCAAGAATCATAAATTTAGATGAGGTAATAGGAATGCAACTTCTTCTGTTGTCTATATTTCATTACTGTGCAGAAATGTGAGATAGTGCTGAAACATGGAAATGGATCCTACTGGTGGGTTCAATTGCTATTTTCCGTCTGCTTATGATGCAATGTTTTTTGGTATAAATTCTTTAAACAACAGAGGATTGCAGCTTCCATTGGTTTTGTGAGCTTACTATGTCAGTGGCTCATTCTGTTGTGCCTTTTGAAGTGCAGATAGAACTTTATTTTGGGGAGAACGAATGTCCATCAGTTGAATTTTGGAGCGCCAGAAATGAGGTGGAAGCTCTCAATTCTGTCCTTTCACTCGTTAAAAGTTCAATCTCCGGTAAAACGTGCTTGGACAAAAATCCCTTGCAAGCTTTACAAGATGCGATCATTTATAGGATTGGGAAGTTGGTGGAAAAGAGGAAATTGGAGATTTCATTTGATAGAAGCTACAAGTGCGATAAAGAAAAATGTTTACTAGAATGGGGAGAACAGAATGGTGTAAAAACTCGACTGGAGATAGCTTGTAAGTCTCTAGTATTTGAGATAAGCATTCTGTGCCAATTAACAAGTAAATACTGTTTTATTTTAGTTTTACTCTTATAGATATTAAAAGGGGTTAGAAATAGAAGGGCAACTTTGTATGCTAGAAGAAAATGAAAAATTTATCGGTTTGATAAATACCTTCTTCATTTAGGTATAGAAGGAGCTGGAAGAGGGGCCATAGCGACTGAAGATCTGAAAGTTGGAGAAATTGCTTTGGAAATTCCTTTGTCAATCATCATTTCAGAGGATCTTATTTGTAATTCTGACGTGGTTAGTTTCATTATCTACCATCACAAAAGTGCTTTACAGTTGTAATTTTAAATGCATTCTGTTTACAAGCTTGAACAGAATATCTTCAGAGAACATAAGGAAGAACTAAACCATCTATTTGAGAGAGACTTACCTGATATATAGGATGTGAGAAATTAATCTGATATATCAACCTTCAAAATTATAGCATTGAGAAAGTTTTGTAGAGTTAAATTAGTTGTTTTAGTTTGTTTGTATATTTAATTAAGCTATTATCATGAGAAATCCACAATATCTTGTTGCATTGATTACATAGGGATAGCTTAATGACATAAATCTTATTGCATCTTGTTTGATGGAAATGGTTTTAGGTGCCTTGCTAATTAGCATACACAAGTTTTGTTACCATATGTATGAGGGATGTGTAGAAGCTCAACTAAGAAAATATTAAGGTGATTGCCCTCAAAGGAGACATGATATGATTGTATGTCAGCACTTAAAAAAAAACTGCAAGTCCACAGATTGTATTTCAATATCCTTAGCTCTTTGCCTGGTTTCTTTGCAGCATCATCTATTAGAGCAGATTGATGGGATATCAACTGAGACTATGCTATTATTGTGGAGCATGAAGGAGAGGCACAACTGTAATTCAAAATTCAAGATCTACTTTGACACACTACCAAAGGAATTTAACACAGGTGTGTCATCATGCTATGATATACTTTATCAGGTATACCTTGCTTTAACATGATTCTCTAGTTCCTTACATGTAGCATCATGAAGTGGAATTATACTGATAATTCTTCCTTGGGGTTGATATTTGAATTTGATAGAAGAACTTGGCATGCGATAAACAACCATGGACCACTGGACTTCTTACACTCTCTATCCTCAATGCAACTAGCATTCCTTTGTTAAATTGATAAAATCATCTTCTTTAAGTAACAATTACTTATCTGTTAAGTAATAGCCAAAAAAGGTTCTCTCTAAAGCACAAGTCTCCCTGTTTCGTAAAAGCATTTCTGATCTGAATCACAGTCCGAGCTTAAGGATTCTCTTGACAAGGACATTTTTTTAAGTTTTCCTAATCTTCAGAAGGTATACTGTTTAGTTGACTTCCATTCTCTTATTTCTTTGAACTTTTCCAGGTCTTAGCTTTGGAGTTGATGCCATCATGGCTTTGGATGGAACCTTGCTCTTAGAGGAGATAATTCAAGCAAAAGAGGTTATTAGGCCACACTTTTTGTTGGTTTTGTATTTAATATTCTCGATATTTTCTCTTGGTCTCTGAATTTTACTTACTCTGGACAAGCCAAACATCGTTCTTTTTAATGACCACGGATGGTGGTAGGGAAGTAATAATATTACCACAGCTGCCACCCTTTTCGTTTTCCATTTCTAAATTTTTTTTTGCCTCGGAGGTGGCAATCTTGTTCTTGTTGATATGAAGTTGAGACTAAGAGGACACCTGCTCTTTTAAATACTTCATGAGTAAGAGTAATGACTTGCATTATAATGAAAATGTTTAATGCTTTTCTTTTGCAATGAGAAATAATAAAATTGTTGATTGTTTATTAAGCATTGCCCTTAACTGAAAGTTCCTCAGCTTGTATAAGTAAACATATAGAGTCTAACAGAAAGTCAACACCTAAATCTGATCTATTTGTGTTCTCAAATTTTCACAGCATTTGCGTAGTCAATATGATGAGCTGATTCCTGCACTGTGCAATAATCATCCTGATGTATTTCCTCCAGAGCTGTACAGATGGGAGCAGTTTATATGGGCTTGTGAACTCTGGTACTCTAATAGCATGAAAGTCATGTTTGCTGATGGCAAGCTGAGGACTTGCTTAGTTCCTGTTGCAGGCTTTCTCAATCATTCGGTAAGCCATTATACCTTTGCTTTTCCATTTCCTGTGCAAAGCCAATCATGCAAAATTGGATGTCTTAGTCAAATATAAGGGATGTAAACGTATGACATTTTACTGTTTTCACAACCCAACATAATCTGCTAGGCATTTGTTTGCATTTAGAATCAGCTTCATTGTGTAGTCCATTGTGTCTGCTCACATCTTTTTAACTACATCCATACTCATGGTTAAGATGAGTATCCTAGATATTTGATGTTCTTGCTTCTCTTGTTGGGATTTACATGGAAACTGGGTGGTAACCTTAAATCCTAAACCCTAATAAGACAGGTTTTAACTGATTTGATGAACTAATTATATCAAAAACTGCAGTTCTTAAGGGGAATATAATCACATTGTAACTAAATATAGATGTGCATAGAATATAGACTCAAGGTCTATCCAGTTTGACTTTCTTTTAATTTTTTGATCAGTTTGTTCAGGAACCATTACCTATTCTTATATTTATCATTTATTCACAGCTCCATCCACATGTTGTCCATTATGGCAAGGTAGATCCTCTAACAAGTACCTTGAAATTCCCACTGTCAAGGCCTTGTTGTGTTGGAGAGCAATTATGCCTTAGCTATGGGAACTTCTCTAGTTCACATCTAATCACATTCTATGGTTTCTTACCAGAAGGAGACAACCCGTATGATGTAATCCCGTTGGGTATGCTTCGTGTATATTTGTTCCTGTTTTACAAAATATCTCATGACAGAAAATCTTGATGAGTTGTTCTCAAACTAAAAGACCTCAAATAATGTGCACATGCATGTCACAATCTGGTTTACATTACATTGGGCGACATATATGTAAATACTTTTGGTATCTTAGAAAATGTTGTGGCTTTATTCACTCAATGGTGTGTTAACCTGGTGTTATATTGAACTCAATCGAAGAGTGCAAAATGGAACAGGCTTTGTCGGCTGTGTGGAGGATTGTTCAGCAAGAACAAGACTTAAAACTTGTTAGAAAAGTTGAGGCAGACTGGAACATTTTGCTTCCTTGAATCTTGTTGGTAGTTCTTTTTGGCAAGTTTAAGTCTTCTGCTATCATTCATGAGTGATACCTGTGGCTCGTGTAATATCTCCAAACACAAGATAGAGTCTTTGCTGGTTACTAGAATTCCATGAGACCATGTTTTGGTGCAGATATTGATGCTGGTGAGGCTGGACGTATTGAAGATTGTCCTCAATCTGGCTGGACTGCTCACATGGTGCGGGGTACATGGCTGTCAAACAATCATAATATATTCCATTATGGGTTGCCTCCTCCATTACTAGATTATCTTCGGAAAGCTCGCAGTCCTACACACAATAAGAAAGATGTAATTTTCCTTCAACAATTCACGTTCCAGTTGGCACTCCTTTTTATTTACAGGGTTTATTAGTTTTACTACCACTGTGAATGCTGCTATCTTTTCTTTTCTTTTCCCAAGTTAAACACTTCAAATTTGTGAGGAATTTTCTATTTTCTTCTTAACTTTTAGACACAACCAAACTTGGAAATTGAAATGGAAGTTCTGCAAGACCTTCACGCAACCTTCAGCGACATGATGGAAAACCTTGGTGATACCGATCTTGTTGACAGGTATACCATTCTCCATCAAGAATTCATTAATAAACATTTAGTGGGAAATTTTTACTGATTGCAGAGGGCTTCAATGTTCTCGTTGCAGAGAAAATGCCAGGTGGGATGTGTTTCTGGCCGTGCAGTATAAGAATCTGCAAAGAAAGATTGTATCTTCAGTTTTGACAGCATGTGACACGGGGATTAAGTTGGTGCAAAATGAATTGTCCAAATGCATAGCTGAAGAGTGAGCAGACCCATCAGCTATTTATGAAGTATTTTTGTCCGCTTCGCCTCCTGGAAGCTGACTTCCCCCCGTAGGCAACAGAGCCATCACTTTAGTTGGATGATTAAGCTTTCATATCAGTTATATGCCTACGTGGGCATCGCCCAATATCGAGAAAGTTCCAAACTTTTTTTATAGGACGTAAACGGGCACAAAGCAGGAATCTTAATTTAATAAGAGAAATTCTGTTCTTGGTGCTATTCTTCGCATCATTCATATTCCTTTTTGATTAGTGGCATTTTGGAGGAGGTCTAATCTTGGTATTGGTGGCAGTGAAGGACTAGGAAAGGCACAATTAGTGGCCATAAAAACAGCACGAACATTGTTGCTTGTGAGTGTGTCTGATATGCCTTCTCACCAACTTTGATGTAGTTTCTAATACATGTATGATATCAAAGGAAGCAACCAGTTCACTGTCAGGAATGGCTGCATATGAGAATGAAATCATACAGGCCATTTCCATGTGGCTGATGGGACATAGGAAATGATAAAACAAATGGTACACATATTTGAAACATCTCTAGTAGTCGTAGTAGGTCCAACTTGCCGACTGTCCGTAATTACGAGGGATTAGATGCTGAAGGGTCATTGTATTGTGAAATTTAGGTTATATTTAAACTGATTAATTGTTAAATTGAATTTAAAAATACTTATATTTTAAATAGTTTGCACAAATTTAAACTTTACAGCTCGAAATCTATTATATTCCACACTGAATTGGGATGTTGTGAGGGATCAAACCAACCTGGACTGTAACCATGACTAATAAAGACAACAACAGCTACCATACGATAATGGAAGGCGTTGGTTAAAAGCGGTGGTTAAGTGAGGTTATGACTAGTACATTGTTAGGTAGGTTCCTTGCTTTTCCCGTTTTCATAGCTATCCTAGTTTTTTTTTTATTTTTATAGATAATACTTATGACTGAAATTGCCAATAATTAACAGAGTCTCATTATCTCGTAACCATCATTATCTTAATAATCCACAGTCTTTGGTGCCGGCCCATGACTAAAGAAAGATGCATTGGCGACACGTAGGAGTTGGCCTGATGCTCCTCATTTAAGACTCTCTCTTTCAGGAAGTCTTGAGTTTGAGTTACGTTAAAGGAGGAGAAATAGGAATTGTTCCTATTAATGATCCTCTAGCTCCCTGGGCAAAGCTCCTTGATCGGATCAATTACGGACGTCTCGCTTCCAGCGGTATTGTGCGAGTTGGAGCTACTAGGAAACCTGGGAGCATATGGGAACCTGATGCTGAGCAGGAGGAGCCAGCGATCAATCATCAGTTGAACAATCAAATATGTGAAGACTCCTTGTGCGCAGAAGTATACAGGCTACGTAGGAACTTGAGGGATCTTGGAGTTCCAGGTTTACCTCCTTTAAAATTCTTGGGGTGAGATCTTAGGGGCTTAAGATTAGTCCGGTTAAGCGGAATACCTAATGTAAAAAAAAAATGATGCATTGGCTGAGCTGCGCCGCCGTATTCTGACTGAGGTCTACCGACAACAGATAAGACCACGTTCTATTGCATATCCCAGCAATGAATGCGGCCCCACGTCAGCGAAAGTGGCGGCGCGGCGAGCTTTTATTGGTGTCGACCTAAAGTACACAGAAGATGGAACCACTCTTTATCTTATTTTTCAGAGGAAAAGGGAAAAAAGAGAGAACAAAAATTAGGGAAGATAAAATAATATAATTAATAAATGCGGACCACGCGACAAAGGAAGTGAACTAAAAATAAAATAAAGAAAGAGAATCGCTTAAAACATCACTTTCGTCTGGTTGTATCCGGTCTCCGCTTGCTTTCTCTTTCCTCCATTCTTTGCTTCTTCCTCTTCTCCTTCTCAGGTGCAGAAGAGAAGGAGAGGAGAAGAGCAGATGAAAGAGCACCCTTTGTTGTAGAAGGAGAAGAGAAGAGCGTAAAGTTATAGTTTTTGGGTTTGCGTTTGGTTTGGTTTGGTTAGAGTTTGTCTATCTTAAAGCCTGTTTCTTGTTAATTAGCGAAGATGATGGTAGCGAACAGTTTCGACTTGTGGCAAAAAGATGCCTTCTTTTCTGCAGCTGAAGAGGTCCAAGAGTCTGCTGATATGTATGTTTCGTGTCTTCCTTGTGTTGAAGAAGTTGCATGTGTGTTTGTTTGGTTCCTAGATTTCTGAAACTTGGTTGTCTTGTCAAAATATGTTTGCCTATGGGGACTTTAGGACGCTGTTTGGTATTTTTGGTTTAACAGTTTTATCATGTGGGTTTGTTACGTTGTTGGTTCCGGCAGTTTCGGTTGATAAGGTATTTATGTTCAAGTTTTTAATATTCAAATCTGCAATTCTGACCCCTTCGTTGTTTGTTCTTGAGAGGCTGGCTGATTCCAGCGTTTGAAGTTATAGAATCAAAACTGGTTCCGTGAAGTAGATGCTTTTAAATCATCCTAATCTAGCGTTTGGAATACTTTCTCACAAATTGTCAAAACATATATTTGATGTCTTCTCCTGTTCGATGGAGGCTTAAAATTCTTTTACTATTTTAAAGTTACTTCTGGTTAGTTGATATTGGAAGAAACTCTCATTGTTTTTGATTGAACAGAATGGAGTCGACGTTCAGGATGTGGATAAAAGAGAAGAGAGAGGGATCAAAAGCTGATTTAGATGAACTCTCTAGAGACCTGCAAATTGCATTAGGTACCGCAAAGTGGCAGGTATGTCCTATATCCCCAACATTTAGTACCTTTATCCTATTGTCTTTTTGAGGTTTGTTATTAAGACTACATTTTTCTTTTCCTTTGAGAAACCTTGTGAATTGAAGATAATGAACTTCCTCTTCCATGAGTTATTTTTCATTTGTAGCAATTGGTAGGATCCCGAAATTTTTCTTTTCCTTTCATGTTTATTTTACTAGCATAATAAAATTTAGTAAAAATTTTCAGGTTTTCCATGCAACCTGCTACTAATAACTCAACTTTGGATAATGTAACAGTTGGAGGAGTTCGAGAAGGCTGTAAGGTTGAGTCACGGACATCGTTCTGACGATATTACAGCATCTAGACATAAACAATTTATTGCTGCCATTGAGAATCAAATATTCTGTGTTGAAACATCATTAAGGGAAACTTTGAGTGAGGAAGGAAAGCAACCTCATAGATGGGTAAATCTTGATAAAGAGGAATGTGATGATTTAGCCATGTTTCTCTCGGGCACTTCCCAAACTTCAGAGTCTGTTGCAGATAGTTCCGCCCTTTACAGATCCTCCAAGAAACATTCTCTGCCGGAAACCATTCTTAGGAGAAAGGACATTGACTGTACTCATAGTGCTTTATGTAGTAGAGATACTTCTGTTGAAGATGACAGAATTGATTTTAGCAGTTGTAATAGAAGTGGTGAAGTTATTATTGATATCGAACCGAAGGATAGTCCAACAATGAGGGATGATATGAGCGGTCATACTGATAAGGCAATAGGCACCAGGAGAGCTTGGAGTTCACAGAACTTTGGTGCTCTAAAGGTTGTAGTTGCCGATGCAGATGAACAGAAGAACAATTTGTTGCCAGTAACTGAGGCCACACCGAAAGAAAAAGGGTCCAAGCCTCTATTCTGGAAGCAAAGATGTGCAGAACATCCTCAAACAAAGGGGGGCAAATTTGCATTTAGCCAGGCAAGATTAATTTTCTGAGGAATGCATTATAAAAGCTGTTTATAGTTTGAACAAAAAGGAGGGCACTTTCAGAGATGATAAGTATTAATCGTCTTTGCGAGGATAACCCGTTTAATGTGTTCAGAGACTCAATTAGTTCTCCTTCTGATACACAAACCCTCTTTTACGACCTCATTTTAGATATGATTGCTTTTGAATTAGAGTTTATTGGGTTTAACACATGCGCTCGCGCACACACACATACATTTATTGATTGACACGTATACTTCTAAGATCAGGGTACTTCACATGGTCTTTCCTCTACTATTCAAGTTCCGTCATCTTTTGATGGCTGCAATGGTAAATGCCTATGAATCTGTCTGATGTTTTTTTTTAATATTCGGAATGTATTTGGGGGCAGGATGGTGTTCTTCAAAGGCGGTGGCAAGGATCATCACATCCGCGACTCAGTTGCTCCATCCAGTTTGCTCTTGCTTTGTTGATAAGTATATTTTTAATAGGTAAGTTGTCGAATTATAATCTTGCTATATGTGTGCTTCTCATATCAAATCAGCACTTACAAATGATTAGAATATTGTGTGGAGTTGTGTCCGAAACATGATGGAATTTTTGGAAAGACAATAGGTTGTAGTTGCATGTTCTGTACGATATATGGTGATAAGAACATTTAGAGATTTGGATTGCACGCAACACGCAGAAGTCGAAATGTAATATAGTGCTAATCTTGCTACCTGTTAGAAGGCCAAGGCCCTACCTTTTGAACATAGTCAGTGCAAGATCAATAGGTTCCAAAAGTATTGCAGTATTCACTAAATCTTATAATCGTATTCTTCTTCTTGCAGTGCCTTTCCTTCTTTATTCATCTTGAAGATGGAGAAAATATGCAGAGACGACGGTGATTGTCAGTGCGGTCTGAAATTTTCAAAGCTAAACTGTCTCCAGGAAAAGGGTTGAGATGGAATTACAGAAGGAATTTCGAGGGTTAGCCTACTAATAAAGGCTTATAAGTTTCAAGACTTAGCTACAGAAAATGTATATGTATTCATCTACTTGCTATGGCAATTAGTATCAGCACCCGAAAGATGATGACATGCAAATTGTAACACAATTCGTTTCTCCTTTCGAGTCATTTTGTGCTGCTCTTACCAGTAGCTTCCTGTGATTATTAGTCTCAATTGATTTTGCCACTCACAAGGTGAAGTATGTGAACACTGTGCTTTCTTCGATGGAAATGGACTCTAGGATGAATCTATTTTCCACGCTGGACAATCTTTGCTACGAACAGATGTAAATGCCAGTTCTAATCATGGACGATCACCTTGTAAAACACTGGTTATGATCGATCTATCAAAAAACGCAGTCGACGGAAAGCAAAACTTAAACTTAGAAAACAATGAGAAAGAAACGAATAGTAGGACTATCTTTCATTTGAGAATGAGATCTTCAAAATTAAATAACTGGAGACTAAACCAAAATAGTGATCTTCAATTGAAACAGAACATTATCTATCACCTCCAGAAACCCCATCACTTCTAATTACAAACTCGCATGAAGAAGGTGGCAAATGAGGGGCAAACACAACATGAAGACGCCTCTTTGTTTCTCTACAGACAAAACCACCTTCACCCACATCACCTTCCATCACACCATTATCGTCTCTCGACAAGAACAGCCTTGAATTCACGCAATTCGCCCATGCCAATCCTAACGCAGGACAAACCCTCCTCCCGGATGAATACAGACACCCCAAATTCCCCACCCTAACCCCATTTACTCCGTTATCAGACCCCACAAAATCTACAACTTGATTAGTCACTGCCACTGCCAAATTGAATTTCCTCGCTAACATCTTCAACATCCCAGATATCTTAAAGAACAGGGAAGACCGCTTCTTGAGATCACCCGGCGTGTTCTCAAACTCTGATCTAAACAGCGCTGCGATCGAATCAATCACAATCAGCCCAACAGGCAATTGGGATTTTGACTTGACAAGAAAAGATTCCAACTTGGGCAATATATCAAGCAGTTCGTCTACAGACGGAAGGCTATGTACAAATACATTGTCACAGGGATCAGAAGAATCGACGAAGACTTGACGGTAAAGAGAGCGAAAGGAGACGGAGAGTTGACGGAGACGGCGGAAAGGGAATGGAAACTCGGTGTGGAGGTACAAACAAGAGGAGGATAAGCCACCAAGAGAGGTGGGGAGCTGGGCGCAGAGGGATAGTTGGAGGCAGAATTGGGTCTTGCCTGAGCCACTCTCTGCGACGATTTCGGTGACGGAGTTGCAGGGGATTCCTCCGGCAAGACACTGGTCGAGGATTGGGCAACCAGTTGTGCATTTGTTGGCGGGAAGAAGAGTTTCTGGTTTCATCTTGAAAATATTTTTTTGCTTTATTGTTAAATAATTACGAGAAAAAGAGATGGAAACGTGCGATACACGCTCCTCGCTCTTGAGAGGTGGGTCTCTTTCTTCTTCACTTTGCAGATGATAAGCTTCTGAACCTAATCTTACTAAAAAGAATGTTACTCTGTCTGTACTGTGAATGCGGTGCAGCAATTCATGAAATTCCTTTACTTTTTCTGGGGGGACGAGCTACGGTTCAGGGTTTGACCGACACGCTTATCATTATTTCTGATTTAAAGCCTTGCGGATTTCTTTAGTCTTATCACTACAATACGTAGACGTTAAACCAATACGTAGAGGTTAGATGTTTAAGATGGTCAATTATTTTTAGGGTTTCCTGCTAATTTTTGTGACTTTAGCGAAATAAAAGTTTGTTTGACGATGAATTCTCCTGGCCAGTCATTACCAAAACTATTATTCTCGATTATACGGCTTGGGTTGAGTACGGTTACTTCTCAAGCTGCTGTTGGCCATGGCGCTAGTAGCTTTAGGCGTATTGGTTGGACCAATTCAAGTGAGGGATGGATATGGCTTAATACAGATGGGGCGAAGTAAACGTCAAGTCGGACTGCTTCAGCTGGTAGTCTCTTTCGCGATAGTTCTGGTGTTTGATTAGGAGGGTTCGTTCATCATATTAGCTTTTGCTTGCCTCTGAATGCTAGGTTATGTTTATTCGAGGTTGAATCTGACTTGAGATTTGGATTATCGAAAAATTGAGCTAGAAGTTGATTCTTTAGTAGTTATTAACATTATTTCTTTTGGTGAAGGCTATTTATATTCTATTAGCTAAATCCTGGATAGTTGGTATTCGTCTGTTTTGTGAAGGAAATTATGTGCCGATTGGTTGGCTTTTGCTACGGTGTCTTTTAGCTTCGGATTTATTAGTTTGCACTCTTCTCCTTCAGGATATCTTACCATGCTCTTTGAAGTTAACCCCAAGATTAACTGGTTAGACTTTGCTTTTATTCTTTTGTATAAAAAAAAGTTACATCAGGAATGTAAGAAAAATAATACTTTTACTGAATTCTCCAACTCGGGATCTTACTTTATCTAACTCTGCTTAGTAAATAAAACGTCGTTGTTTAAAGATTGTGCAAATTAAGTCATGACTTAACTTCTACTTGTGGCTTTGACTTACATGCACGAGCAATCACTTGTATCACGCCCGTGTTATGAATTTTTTTTGACATAGGCGTGATGATGTGAGTTTTTATTATCTTTTATTATTTTAATTTTAATTATAAGTTTAATAAAAAATAATTTTAGTTTTAATTTTAAATATGCGATTATTAATTTTATAAAAATTTAAAATTAAAATGATAAAACAATAAAAAATAAAATTAATAGATTTGTATTTGGGTCACTTAAGTCATTTTTTATTTTTATTATTTTATTTAATTTTTTAAAAAAATCAAGATAAAAATTTAAATTTTAAGAATTGATTAATTTATTAAAATTGTTTAATTAATTTATAAATTATAGAAAAATACTAGATCAAATTTAAAATTATAATTAATTTATTATTATTATTATATTAGCCCACATGCATATTAATGCAATTAAATATTTTGTATATTTATGATAAAGTATTTTTTACAAAGAATGCTTGTGAAATGGAAATAAATTATACAAGATATTATACACGTGGAATTATTTATTTTAATTTCAACAACTTATTTTAATTGATTAATTTACTAAAATTGTTTAATTAGTTTATAAATTATAGAATTTTATACCTAAACAGCTCAGCAAATAACATCAGCTATTTAGTATTAGTTATTTACGTATAAAATGACTTATAAGGGCATACATTAAAAAAATTATAAGGACGTGAGTATTATATTTAAGTATTTTTTTGAATATTTTCAAAATAATTTATAAATTAGATGTTTATCTTTATAAAAAAAACTAAGTTTATAAATCTAATTAAAAACGTATAACAAATAATAATAATAATAAATTGATCAATTTTTATTTAATTTAATATTTTTCTATAATTTATAAATTAATTAAAAAAATTTAGCAAATTAATCAATTAAAATAAGTTGTTAAAATAAAAATAAATTATTCTACCTATATAATATATTGTATAATTTATTTACATTTCCCAAGCATTGTAGAAAAAAACTTTATCATAAATATACAAGATGTTTAATATTGCATTAATATGCATACGTGCTAATATAATAATAATAATAATATCAGCATTGATAATTTTTTAATTTAATTTAATATTTTTCTATAATTTATAAATTAATTAAGCAATTTTAATAAATTAATAAAATTTTAAAATATAAAATTTTATCTTACAATTTTATTTGAAAATTAAAATTAAAATATTTAAAAACAAAGATGGAAAATTTTGTCACACATTAAATTTGTTTTTAATATTTTTATTTTATTTTAAAATTAAATTTAAAATAATAAAAAATGAAAATTTTTGTTTTTTATTTTTATCATTTTAATAAATCAATAGTAACATAATTATAATTTAATTTAATTAAATTTTTATTAAAATAATAATAGTAAAATTAAAATGATAAAAACATATATATATATATATATATATATAGTTATGTTTAAGT
>JAOSBK010000008.1:1030845-1043977 GCA_027568895.1 Erythroxylum shatona
TATGTTTAAGGGAGTAAGTTGCTTAAAATTTAAGCAGAATTGTTAATCTATCAATTAGGTTTAAATTTAAAAATTAAGTTAAAAATTCGTATAAATAAGGCTTAAGTTTAAAAAAATTATTCAAACTTATATTTATAAATAAAATTTAGGTCATTTTATAATAATTTTTAACTAATATAATTATTGAAATAATAGAAAATTAGTGTTTAGATCTTTATTTACTTATCATATTTCAGTTATTATAGTAAAAGATGATAATTCTTAGTTAGATATTAAATTAATGTTTAAATAAATATTTTATTATTTAAATTTTATCATAAATTATTAAATTAATTTATATTGAATAAAATGTTTAAAAATTATATTTTATTTATAACAAATTTATAGCTATTTTTATTTGATAAATAATTTAAAATATTTTATTCAAACTTAGTGTAATTTCATACATCTTATGTAATAATCATATTTTATATAATCATAAGATGTGAACTAAGTTTTAAAATGTTATAATACAACCAATTAAGGTTTAAGAATTAAACATATATTAGGAGACAGCAAAGCTCTTTAAAATATCAACACAAAAAAATAACTCTTAACTTCGCAGCAACAAAGTAATATGAGAATAAAAAATTGAACTCTTTTTATTTACTTTTACTTTTGGACGTTATACGGTTATAGTCGTACTTATTACTAAACTTTATCTTTTTCTCTTTTATAACACAAAATAAAATTTTCTAGATCATTTATATAATTGTATAAGTAATTGTGCATCTTTTTAGCATTGCCTCACTCGCAAACGTATACAATAATTTTATGCTTTTCACGTATGATTGTGTATTTTCATATATTTATTGATAATTATACGATTAATCTATATATTCGTATAAACGGGCAGCATTCTACACTATAGTGTATCTCCGAAAAGAGATTATTCCATCATATTTTCTTGCTCGCTATTTTCGTAAATCATAAAGCCGTCAAAATAGGACTGAACCCATAAGATGATAGTCTTTTACAATACCACGAGTAAGATCTTTCTGGCACCAATTTCCAGCCGATTGTCAGGCCAGGATCCTTTCCCCCACAGACGAGGTCTCGTGGCTTATTAGCAACCTCCAACCTCCACCCACCCTCAATCAGCATAATTGAGCCACTATTTTTGGTGTAGGATGCTGGTTCTAATGAAAATAGCGTAATAATAGCGTCTTTGATTCGATCTTCGTATGGCCTGTGGACGGCATCCGCATTGTTATGGATTATGATGATTGGATTCTCCGAGCGACCACAGTGGAATCTCGAGTTTTTCAGCTGCAGAGCCCTTCTTTGGGCGCTACTATGCGATGGAGCCCCCCGATGGAGGAATGGCTCAAGATCAACACGAATGGTACCGTAAGACCAGGATCCCACCTAGCAGCAGCTGGTGGTCTCTTCCGGTCCAGTGTTGGACATTGGTGTGGAAGGTTTCTCCACAATTTAGGCACGGGAGCACCTCTGGAAACAGAATTATAGGGAGTCCACTCAGGCATTTCCTTGGTATGGAATCGTGGATACCGCCGAGTAGTAGTCAAAGTGGACTCCCTGGAGGTAATTAATATCCTTTCTGCCTCACAAAGTTTGTTATCTGACCCTTTTCCTTTGGTGATAAGTATACGAGATTTAGTCCACCAGAAGTGAGAGGTTCAATTCCAACATATCTATTAAGAAAGCAATCAATGTGCAAATAGACTAGCTGCATTAGCCTATCGGGCAAGTCCTGGCTTGCATTATCTATGAGATACTCCGGAGATTAGTTAAGACATTCTCACTCATAATATGCATGGCATGATGTATCCTCGCACCCTGCGAGCCTGCAATCTGTATTATTTTAGTTTTTCCTTTGTAAAAAAAAAAACAGGAACCAGCAAGATGAGTACACGACTCTGGCATAAAGTGGCAGCAAAAGGGAATACAAACTCAATTTGACGCTTGCTAGCTACCGTAGCTTCTCCAACCTTTTTGCTTGCCCACCCACCATGATCTCGTCCTTGGTTTGGCCTTTTTCTATGACTTGCTCCTTTTTTAAGCTCTATCTTATCTTTTCTACAATGGTCTCAGTCATGCCATCAAGCCGTACCATTTAGCAACTTTTATCTTTTTTATCAAAGCCTCAAGTTTTTCTGAAATCTCCAAAATGTCTCAGATGTTACTATAAATTGAAATTTAGTTACTAACCCTTTGGCCAGTCACAAAGATTTTCTCATATAGTAATGCGAAGCAAAATTGAGAATGGAATATACATATATTTAAGACCCTACCTAATTACTTTTATTATCGTTTTCTATTTCTAAATACCCTCCTACCATCTTAGAAAGCGTCGTCCCGAAATAGGAAATTAACAAAAAATTGGGAGGTAAAAATAAAAAGATAGAAATCATGTCCAAATCCTAACTCCTATAAAACTTAGAATAATTTTACATTGCGTAGATCAAAATCAAAACCTTTCCTCTCTCTCACAAAATTTCATTTCATTGGTCTCTCTCTAGCCCCCATAAGTAATTTGCCAATGTTGAAAGGTGGAGAACAGTCTAATATCGATCTCCTCCACGACCACCCACAGGAGGAAATAGAAGAAATCGACGGTGATGGTGATCATCACAGCGACGGTTCTCTCGACTCGCTTTCTTTTTCCGGCCTGGCTTTGGACAACAACAAGGACACGAAAAACACTACAACAACACCTAGAGGATCATCGTCAGAGCCACATGACTTCTTCTTCGAGTTTCTCGGGGACCGCAATTCACATATGTCACCAGCTGAAGACATTATTTCCTGCGGTAAGCTCATGCCCTTCAAAGCACAGACCCGTCCAGGATATGCCAACGCACCTCACGCTGAAGATGATAAAAAAGAAAAGAACTTTCGTAGTCGCCGATCTGAGTCCTTATCAGGATTGCAGATTCGTGTAACTCGCTCAAATAGTATCTCCACCAACCCAAGGTTCATGAGAACTAGTCGGTCGCTGAATTATCACGTACTAGACAGGTTTTACAGCAACAGCAACTCATCGGCATCTCCCTTTGAACGGTACTTATCGGTGAAGAGTGTTGGAAGATCCAGCGATGCACTTGGGAGAAGAACGGCGAAGCCTAGATGGTATATGTTAATGTTTGGAAGCATGAGGTCCCACTCAGAGATGGAGCTCAGAGATATAAAAAGCCGGCAGCTCAATCTGAATCCATTCGTTATGTTCCCACCGCCTCCGGACTCTCACGGTAAGCCTCCGGTTATCGGAAATTCCGGCAAGAGCTCGTGTGGTCTGCTTAAAGTACTGAGTTGTAGAGATCATGCAAGCGTTGCTGCAACGCCGCCGTTTTGCGTGTAACAAGAGAGCAGCAATTCGTTTACTTGTGAGTTCGAGGCTTAAATTTTAGTGGAACAGTTCTGCCCGTACTAAGCCCGACGTCTACAAGTGGATTTGGGTTCGACAGGCAACTTCTATTGAGGATAAATATGTAATTTCGTGAATATTTATATCGACGAATGATCTAGTAGAGTGAGGGCGCATAGTTGATGATGTGGCCGCCAGTAGTAAATGAGAATTGAAATTTTACGTGCTTTGTTAGGTGGTCACAGACATTGATCAAATTCAAAATCAATGAGGCTCACGAGAATCTCGACAATGACATTTAAGAGAGTTATTCGGAGTATCATTGTTATTTATTACTCGTCTGAAATATTTCAAACATAATTACATTTATATTATCATATGTTTGGAATTTAGTCGGTGTATTTTTCTGCATAAAGTTGGCATATGACATAACCGCATTAAAATGCTGACCCACACGATAATTCAATTTTACCTCAAAAGTTGAATAAAATCTCATCCTTTTAGTCAAATTCGCTGGCACAAACGTAAGCCGATTTTGTTTTAGCTTTTGGGAATGATTTTCGTGCTTAAATAAATTAGGGGTACTACTGGAAAATGTGGGATTATACGCAACATTCCAAAAACTTTTGTCAATGAGCTACGTCCTAAGACGATAATGACATGATTGTGTTTTCTCTTTATATAATAATAATAAGCTAAATTAACATATATCAAGTGGCAATTCAATTCATAGATATGTTATGTATGTCTTCTCGTTGACTGTTTTATAATGGATCGACTGATGGAAACGTAAACATAGACAGCCACCATTTTCACAAGTCACCGTACTTGGTGAGGTGAAATGGTAAACCCAAGATTGTGACAGTATATAAGGTCAATTCACGATATTTGGCGTGCCAGATGCTAATGGGATAGGGCATGAAAATAGTCAATTACAGTTTACATCTACCACAATAAAAATATTTTATTACTTTCACGTTTCAAACTCAAAACATTTAAAACATTTTTTATTAGCTTTATTTTTATATGTATATTAGATATTTTAATTTAATGAAGTTATTTAATTTCTTATTATATAAGATAAGTAAAACTAATATAAAAAATAAATATTAAAATATATAAAAAGTTAAATAATATTATATAAATCTTAAAATAAGTATTAAGTTGAACAAATGTGAAAATGAGTTTGTCAGTATTGTGAGAATTATGTGTAAAACATCATGATAAAAGAGACTAAAATAAGTTCATTAATTGTTATGAAAAATCTGCTAAAAAAATCATTTGAGAGATTTTTTTAGAAGATTTAAATTTGAGTTTCTTAAAAAGTTGTATTTTAGCTACCAAAAAAGTCATATCTATTAAAAAATATTTTTTATTTTACAGTCAAAATTTTATTTTTAAAAAAATTTTATGGTAGAAAAAAGTACTTATTGACCTCTCAAAAGTTCATACAAGTAGACGCTTAGACTTAATTTGTACTGTGTTGGTGGGTTCATATCCCGCGATACTGTATTTAACGATCGATGGAATTTGGTGAATCACAATTCATCTGGTGTCTTCTGCCATTTATGTGTTTATATATAGAGTTTCGCAATGTTCCTTAAAAGCAGACTTCAACTTCAGAATCTCAGACCTCCCAAGCTTGAATCAGCAAGTTATGGACATGCAGGCCATTCATACTCCTTCTAAGTTCATTATACGTACTCTTCCCAAATGTTGGATTTTAATGTTTCGTACACATCATTAAGGCCACAATATAGCAAAGCAATGCACTATAATTGCCTGAATGATGCTCTTAACATTAATAACTACTAACGAACCAAATCATAGATTCTTCGAACCAAATCACGTTAATAGTCCCAAACATGAAGCTATATCAAAAGCCATTGCCATAGGATATAGAGTGAACATGAAGCTTGGGGGCTGGTGCCTCTTCGATACATAGTTCAGGTTAGATAATAGTGATACACTCGATCTTAATGACCACGCGAGAAAAGGAAAAGCGTTATCATTCACGAGGCAAAGGGGAAATGGTGGTTCTCCTGTATTACGAAATCATTAGGCTAATATAATGTTGTCAGCAGTCATAATTCCTGAAAATTGTGATTTTGATAGTGGAAGAAGTGGAAATTGTATCGTATAAGCTAAGATAATATTTCGGGTCCCGTTGCCGTCCTACTATTGTGTAACTAATCAATAGGGCATCAGAGAGTCTATATTACAATGTAGTGTTATCCTTTCATTAGTAATAATACAAGAAAAATGTGTGCATCTTTACTATGGATTCCAAGGAAGTCATGTCGTAAACAAAGATGTGAACTTTTGGTGAGTCTGCACTCGATAATATCCACCTTCTCTTATTTTGAGATGAATGTTATTGGTAAGCAATACATAATAAATGAGTTACATAGTGGTTGAAAAAATGATTTCCCAAATTAATGTGTAAAAAATAAATAAAAAAAGCAAGAGGTTTATATGTTCTGAAATCATATTCATAAGTTTATAGCTTTCAGTCCTCCAATTCATCATTCTTCAAAGAGGAGCCATAGAAAGCCTTGCCTTAAAACTCAACTGCTCGATATAGTCTATTGTCACAAGTTCTTGCAAATTCAAGCATCGCTTTCTGCAAGTACCTGAAACTTTGTCAAAGAAAGGTCAAATCCTTGGCCTCTTCTGTGAGATAGGTATCAACTAGCCTTGTCACTTTTCATCTTGGCACTAGGATTTGTAGGCATTTGAGAAACTTTCTAGATGTGTTTATAGGAGAAATCGTCTATTTGGAGTGAACTTTCTGTCTGTTCCTAAACTAGGAAATGCTCTAAAAGTTTATGTACAAGATCCACATCATGCAATGTCTCGCTTTTATTATAAGAAGGAACTAAACGATTAGAAACTTAATTACACTCATATCTCTAAATCCAATGATCAAAACAGGTGGAATTTTTAATATGCTTGTCATTCCCGGAAAACGGAGGAGGAAGTTGCAAGAAACATTGTCCTTCTTGGATTAGATCCACATCAACTTATTCAAACTACATTCTCGCTCATTTCTCTAAATCCAGTGACCAAAGAAGGTGCTATTTTCTACAAGTTATTAGCCATTTTCAAAAGGACGGAGTAGGAAGTTGCAAGAAACATTGTCGTTCTGTAGTAGGATCCACATCATACAATGTCCCACACTCATTGTAAGAAGGAATTAAAAGATCAGATACTGGAACCTGTTCAAACTGCATTATCACCCATTTTTCTACATCCAATAAAGCAGGTGTCACTTTCGACATGTTTGCTATTCTCAGAAGATGAAGGAATAAACTGAAAGAAACACCATCCTTCTGCAGTAGGATCCACGTCCTATAATGGCAGGAATTAAAAGATCATAAAGTGGGGCCTATTCAGAATGCATTTTCCCTCATTTATCTAAATCCGATGACCAAAGCAGGACGGAGGAGGAAGTTGCAAGAAATATCATCCCTTTACAGTAGGATCCGCATTGTAATTTATTTCACCCTTATTGTAAGAAGGAAATTAAAAGATCAGAAAGTGAGACGTGTTCAAACTGCAATCTTACTCATTTCTCTAAATCTAGTGACTAAAGCAGCTACCGCTTTTAACATGTTTGCCATCCTTGGAAACACTGTACTTTTGCAGAAAGATCCACATCGTACAATATCCACTCTTATTGTAAGAAGGAATTAACGATCAGAAAGTGGGGACCGTTCTTTATGCAATAGGATTTAACAATGACCAAATGGACTAGGTACACCATCTGGTCACAAAGTTTAGAGTGCGAAGCCAAATTAGTCAAAAACCAACGTACAAGCATCAGTCCACTGTTTTGCCTCATTAGCTCCACTTGTATCAAAACCTTTTCTACAGATTGCAAAATAGATCTATCATCCCCCTGGAGCATGCAGAGCAGGAGGGCTATTGGGAAACTTCTATGCCCTTTAGCTAAGGAAGTAGGTAAGAGATCTGTATTTTTAAATTCCTACCATTCCTTGTTTAATTCGCCATGCACTTGCTTAGTCTGAGTCACTTGGTTAGCCCAGATTCCAGATGGGTAATTACTCCCGAATACTGATTCTGGTGTCACAAAGAACACTAGTCGTATTCCTTTCCTTTCCTTTAAACCTCCTATACTTTCTTTCCTTCCAAATCTCGTAAAAAGCTACCCCCAAAGCTATTGTTACAGTAGCTTTACTGGACCTGGATAGTTAACAATTATGTATCCTGTGTACTATCTCAGTCAATTCGTTCGGGGTTCCTAATGTACTAAACAGATTCTTGATCCCTAACTAGACTTGCTTCGAGTAATTACATTCAAAGAACAGGCGTAGTCTATTTTCCTCTGTGTTGTTGTATAGAATACAAATGTTCTGAAAAGGGAGATACTGTAGTATGTAACACGACCCTTAGTTATGTATCATTGAACTTAAAAAGGAAAAAAAAAAAAAGAAATGCATAAGATACTTAATTTTGGTTTTATGACTTCGAAACAATTTTCCGAAGCTCAAACAAACGCAAATCCACTGAAGCCTTTATGAAAGTTGATCCCCGAGACATTATTAAGGTCTTTCTGCAGTTTTTTTCACCATGTAAACCTCTGAATGAATTAGAGTATTCTTATGTTTACGATTTGTTTAAGAAGTTATAGGAGACCTTAACTATATATATAGTATTCATATTGGACTTTTCAATCACAGGCTCAATACAGGTTTAGTCTACATTGATTGGAGTCTATTTTTCTCACTAGACTTCAACCCACTAAATTAAATCATTTATTAAGTTATTTTATTATCTTTATCTGGATTAAACTCGATTACCTTAACCGTAATTTATTAAAACCATTAAAATGTAATTATTTAATGTCCACCCATAGGAAAATATCTAACATTCTCCTATTTGGACAATAATTAATTACGTCAATTGTATTGATGACAAAACCGGTGAAAAATAGTTAAGCAAATCACTGTATAGGTCAATTAAGTTTAAAAAATAATTTGATCCAAAAATAATGAAAGTTCATCACGAGTAATGTATTATGTATGACATAAATCCAATACAATCACAAATATCTAATAACTCACTAATATGACTGAGAAAATGGAGTGTAACAAACTACGATGATATCTGTATAATCTAAAATGTATCATCTTTCTGTTTGTTGGTTTCAATTTCTCTTAATTTTATGTTAAATTGCACCAAAGAAATTTGTTTTCTCTCACTGAATGCTAAACTAGATTAGAGAAATCTTTTATTTTCTGTCACTAAATGCTAAACTGTATTAGAAAAATCTTTATTTTCTCTCACTGAATGCTAAACTGTATTAGAGAAAATACTTATATCTCCCTATGTCATGTCAAAATCTATAAACATACATACACATCTGTATGTGTCCTAATTTGTCCTCATGATATAGGCTCAAGGTCAATCAATTAACAGAGGATTATAAATGGATCGATTTTTTTTATATTTTCAATAGAGATTGGGAATAAATGGACTTTCTCTAGGACTTGTTTTACTAACAGGATTTATCACCACCTTAGCTACTTTAACGTCTTGGCCGGTTACTCAAGATTCCCGATTATTCTCTCTTTTTATATTAGCAATGTATAGTGGTCAAATAGGATTATTTTCTTCTCAAGATCTTTTACTTGTTTTCATCATGTGGGAATTAGAATCAATTCTCGTTTATTTACTTGTAGCCATGTAAGGAGGAAAGAAGCGCTTGTATTCAGCTACAAAGTTTATTTTGTATACTGCCGAAAGCTCTGTTTTTCTATTACCAGGAGCTTTATGTATCGCTTTATATGGTTCTAATGAACCAACATTCCATTTGCAATATTAGTCGATCAATCATATCCTATAATT
Organism: Erythroxylum shatona; assembly: GCA_027568895.1. Classification (NCBI taxonomy): domain Eukaryota; kingdom Viridiplantae; phylum Streptophyta; class Magnoliopsida; order Malpighiales; family Erythroxylaceae; genus Erythroxylum; species Erythroxylum shatona. Next base: position 1,040,084 of record JAOSBK010000008.1, read on the forward strand.
TTAGAAATATTATTATATATTGGATTTATTATTGCTTTTGTTGTCAAATCACCAATTATGTCTTTATATACAATCTGTATATATACCCAATGACCTTTACAATGCTTAGGATCGACTCAGATCTTAGGACTTTCACCTATATTATGACAACATATAATAACAAATACTTAAAAAACGTATAATAACATGTATGAATGAGGATAAATGATGATCATCTTTATTGCTAAACAATCATATTGTCATAATACATGAAAATAGATAAACATATGAGGAGTAAGCATAATAATCCCTAACTAACAGTGTCTAAGGACTTTAATACACCTATACTGTATACATGTCTCTTAAAGAACACGCGAACGAAGTTCTTTAGTTAAAAGATCAACAAGCATCTCCTCAGTCTTCAAATGTTCCACCTCATTGTTACCTTTCTGTATCAACTCCTTGATGGTCAAATATTTATCCTTCAAATGCTTAGACACTGTGATGTTCTTATTGTTGTTACTAAACAACACAGTAGAAAAATTATTACAATATAGCCGAATAGGTCTAGCTACCAAAATCAACTACAAACAACTCAGAAATCAAGCTTCTGAGCCAAACCACCTGTGAAATGGCCTCATAATATGCAACAAACTCTGCATACATAGTCAAGAAAATCACCAGTGTCTGCTTGACATTATTCCACGATATTGCACCATTTACCAACATGAAGAAGTAATCTGAAGGAATTTTTCCATCATCCGAACACATAGCAAAATTCGAATCTGTATACCTCATGAGGTTTAAATTGTTGACCCCTCTGAATGCTAACATCTAATCCTTAGTTTCCTTTAAATACAATTATTTAACTACATTTCAATAGTCTATTCTTGGGTTAGTCAGAGTACAACAACAAATGCAATATCTAGTTAAGTGCATATTTGAGCATGTATTAGGCTACCACTAGAATAAGGTGTATTCTTCATAGTCTCTACAGGAAAAATATAACAGAGTATTTGTTAGTGAGATAACAATAGTTTCTCACTTTATCAATTGTATATATTAACCGTAACTCAAAAAGAAGCTTAAATACAATCCTCAGTTTACAAAACTAACAATTCGTAAACAGTAAGCTAACTATATCTATCCGAAATAACTAATCATCTATGGTGACTACTATATTAAGATACATAGAATCTCTACATCCCCCCCTCAAGTTGGACTTTGAAAGAAATCAATCAAAGCCAACTTGGACAACAAACGGTGAAACACCGGCGAAGAAAGCGACTTGGTAAAGATGTCCGCAATTTGTAGAGACGAAGACACATGAACCGGAGAAATGAACCCCTGTTTATACTGATTGCGAACAACATGACAATCAATATCAAGGTGTTTCGTGCGCTCATGGAACACGGGATTACAGGTGATGTGAATAGCGGATTTCCTGTCACAGTGAAAAGGAATCGGAAGAGAAACCGGAATCCGCAAATCAGTAAGCAAATAACTAATCCACTGCAACTCGCACACAGTCGAAGCCATTGCTCTGTATTCTGCCTCGGCAGAGCTGCGAGAAACGGTAGTTTGGCGTTTGGTCTTCCAAGAGATCGGACTATTGCCCAGAACAATACAGAAACCGGTTAATGATTTTCTAGTTGTAACACAAGAAGCCTCGTAAAGACAAATCCGAAGACGCAGAAAAATGAAGAACCAAAGACAGATTATTTTTAAGATATTTCAGAACATAAATAGCGTGTTGAAGATGAACCTCTCGTGGAGCCTGTAGAAATTGGCTAAGTTGCTGGACACAATAGGTGATATCCGGTCTAGAGAATCCCAAATACAACAACCGGCCAACTATGCGGCGATATTCCTGAGGATTTTCCAACAAAGGACTATGATCATCCTGCAAATCCCCACCCTTCGGAAAGGGAACACGCTTAGGCTTAGAGCCAAGCAAACCCGCATCTGTCAACAAGTCTAACACATACTTCCTCTGATTAAGAAAAATACCAGTACTATCACGAATGAGTTCTAAACCAAGAAAATACTTAGCTTCCCCTAAGTCCTTAATAGTGAACCTCTCATGAAGAGCATATTTCAATCGAGTAACAGTAGCAACAGAATTACCACTGATAAGAAGATCATCCACGTACACCAAAAGCATTAAGAAACAATCTGCCTTGCAAAACACAAACAAACAGGTGTCATACATACTCTGCTGAAAACCAAAGTTGAGAAGAAAACCTGTGAGCTCGGTGTTCCACTGACGAGAAGCTTGCTTAAGCCCGTACAAAGATCTCACAAGTTTATGTTGAGAATGATTAAATTGTTGTAGTCATATTTGTGCTCACACATGACAGACTGTACATAATTAGTTACAATGACAGATTGTACATGATTAGTTAGGTTCCTTATAAATTAGTTAGGAGATTAGTTACTCAGTCTTGTGTATATATTTATGCGTTGATGTAATTGTACAGTGTGAGAATGAATACAACATTCATCTTTTTTCTCTGTTCACCTTTACTTTAACATGGTATCAGAGCTACTGAATCGGTGATATCTCCGGCTCTTTATCTGGCGATCTCTCCGATTTCTTTCATTCTTTTCCTTCTTCATTTCATTTGTTCCTTTTATTCATTTCTTTTTACCTGAAACCCAATCTCCCAATCCCTCCTTTTACCCGATCCCCAATCTCCAAATCCCTAACTCCACATTATGGCTTTTACCGAGGATTCATCCTCTTCCATCACTATCGATTTCAATCACCCTCTCTATCTTCACCCCTCCGATACACCGGGCATGCTTCTTGTTTCTCACCAGCTTTCCGGCACCGACAACTACTGTATTTGGAGTCGTTCCATGCGGATTGCTCTTCTTGCTAAGAACAAACTAGGTTTCATCAATGGCACCTGCTCTAAGGCCACCGTTCCCCCTGATCTCCACCCTCAATGGGATCGTTGTAACGCCCTTGTTTTCTCCTGGATACTCAACACCGTTTCAAAGGAGCTCTCTGCTGGGATTGTCTCCGCTTCCAATGCCGCTCTCGTTTGGCAGGATCTTCAGGAGAGGTATGATAAAGTGGATGGATCTGGGGTATATTACCTTCATCGTGCGATTTCTACTCATACTCAAGGTACATCATCTGTTGCTTCTTATTTCACTAAGCTTCGATTGCTCTGGGATGAATATGATGTTCTCGTTCCTATTTCCAATTGTGCTTGCGATTTTCCTCAAAAGCATGCTCAACACGATCAACAACGTTTTTTTCAATTTCTAATGGGTCTCAATGAGACCTATGCTAGTGTTCGCAGTCAGATTCTCTTGATGCATCCTCTTCCCTCGGTTAACAAGGCTTATTCAATGGTTACTCGTGATGAGAATCAGCGTGAACTTGCCTCTCCTTCAGTGCTTCCCTCTGTGCTTTCTGATTCAACTGCCTTGCTCACTCAACAATCTTCTACATCCAAGAAACGTTTCTCTGGAACCTGCGATCACTGCCACCTCAAAGGTCACAAGAAGGGGAACTGTTACAGACTCATTGGCTTTCCCCCTGACTTCAAATTCACAAAAAAGAAACAATCAATTGCAAACAATGTTTATTGCCTCTGATGATTCTCCTGAGCCATGCGATGATGTTGCTCCTCCACCAGCACCCATGTTCACACCTGATCAGTACCAGCAGATTCTTAATCTATTGAGCAAGGACTCCTCTGTTACTGCTACAGCTCATATGGCAGGTACAACCCCTGTTTTGAATTCAGATCACTGGATTCTTGACACTGGGGCTTCTAACCATATGACTTTTGCCTTCAATTCCTTAGATTCTCCTGTTGCATGTGCTTCTAATTCTTATGTTAAATTGCCTACTGGTAAATCAGCCTTGATTACACATATTGGTAACCATTTTTTATC
>JAOSBK010000008.1:1044077-1055913 GCA_027568895.1 Erythroxylum shatona
TCTCCAACTCTCACCTCAAAAGAGGAATTTAACTAGAGTCAAATTTGTACTACAAATCTTTGACTTTGTTTGGTGCACTAAACAAGGAGATAGCCACCTCCTTATATAGGTAAGAGACTTATCTCAATTGTTGTCCCCAACCAATATGGGACAACGAAGAAGCCAAATCTCAACAACTGGACGCACAAGTTGTGCATTGTTACGGTTTAATTGTCTCACGTTTGTAATAAAAGAAACTGATGTGGAGTTTTTAAGTTTATGAGCTCTCCCACTCTTTAAGCTAGCTTTTGGAGTTGGTTCTCTCATAAAACTTATAACAATTGATACCAGAGACGATCTTAGAGTGGTGGCCCATAGAGTGGTAGCTTAGAAGTGCCAGCCGTGACCAACATGGCCGTGATCAATGAGACCATTGGTCCTTATGGAGGGACGAATATTATAGTTTAATTGTCCCACATCGGTAATAAAAGAAATTGATATAGAGTTTATAAGCTTATGAAATCTCCCACCCTTTAAGCTAACTTTTAGAGTTGGTTCTTTCGTAAGACTTATAACATGCACGGAGAGCAGCGGCCAATGAGCGGTCCTAACGACAACAAGTAGTGGAGGAAGCGACTGGCGTGCGTGGTAGATTGGGAGGGTGGCAGTGGGTGTGCGTGAAGAGGGTTAATGGTTTTGTTATTGAAGAAGACAGTGAAGAGTGAATGAAATAGATGGTTTGGTTTTAGTCTTTAGATTTTTTTTTTCAATTTGGTCCTAACTTAAATATATGTGCACACGACACAACATAACCGATTATTATTTCATAAAAATAATTACCTAAAATTACTTAATAGAGCCACCGAACTCAACTTATTTAATTTGCTTCTTCTGCGTGTAAGTTTCTTTTGCACGCCTCCAACTCTTTTTTTTTAAAAAAAAAATTCAAAAATTAAATTAATAGATTAAAGTTAAAAAACAACATTAGAAGAGTAGTAGTAATTTTCTTAGTCTCGTACAATAAAAACGACAACATATTACATAATACAAACAAACCGATTGGAACAACAATGTAGCAAGAATACGATATCATTACTTATCCGAGACAAGTCGATTGAAAAAGATGCTAAGACCCCTCGCATCTGCACATCGAAAATACTAGTGTTTTCAAATTTGGGCGATGAGATTTCTCTGCTTGCTTCCATGATTATATTGACAATATGACAGCCAACTTCCTAAGTGATGCAGTATATCTTCATCAAGACAGTCCACAAAAATAATCAACTAAAGGCATCATTTATACTTCATCTGCATGGAAAGATTGAGTTAGACGTTGCGTGCTAAGATACATTTTCTTGGTTATTCTGGTCGTTTAATCCCGTGCTGTTGGTATTTGAGATTTTCTTTCTCTTCCTGGCTGATTTCTTTTTTGCAATTTTGGACTGCATGCGAAAATCTTGTAGAATGTCAGGAATTTTGGCTGCATATGATGGCGAATCACTATCCTCTGCTACTAAATCTAGACAGCTTTCTTCAGGGGAACCTATTTTCTGTTCTGCATTCTGGGAGCTGGTATTCTTATTCCTCTGACTTATCACACCGTAATCACTGGAGTTTACCGTTGTTGGTTGTTTTTCATACTCTATCCTATTCTCCTTCGGTTGCCATGTTTTCTTCCCAGTTGTTGGCTTCCAAGGATAAGAAATATTAACCTCAGATTTCATCAATTCACCATTCTCGCCTAACTTCATTATAGGCAATAGATCAGGAAGTATCGTGTCCCTCCTCACTTCAATACAGATTTTGGCATAGCACACACATTCCATGTTAGCTGTTTGAATACCCATGCTAATTGGTTTACCTAGAGAGCTTGCTAGGAAACTCAAGCCATCCACACTCCAATATTCTAACGGAACGTTATGAAATTGGACCCATAAAGGGATAGTTTCTATTTTACCTTTGTTAAAATCGTATCCAGGTCTCCATCTTTGGATGAACAATGGCTGCCCACTAACATGCCACGGCCCCTGTTCCAGTATTTCTGGAATGTTGCTTTCGGAGTTGAACTTGAAGATGAATGAGTCATCATCCCAAAGCATGACTTTCTCTAAGCCTTTCTTCCCCCACCGAGCCTTTACCCAATCCTTCACAACTGGAAAAGCTATTCGCTTATTCCAGAATACCCCAACCAACGCAGAAGCCCAGAAATTAGCTCCTGGTTTAAGGAGTTCTACGGGAGGGGTTAAAATTCCATCCTTCGTGACATTTTGGAAGTGTCGCAGGGCACCCCGATTGCATTGAATCTGAGGCCTGGATTTCCATGCTCCTACACTGCGCTTCACGCTCACCGTATCTGTCTTTAAGTTGGAGTCTTGGTTCATTGGTTTATGCCTTGACACATCCATATGAGTACAAGCCTTACCCACCTTGGTTGGGGACGCATTAGGATGCCTTTCCGAGGAGCCTCGAAGAACTTCTATGCTGAGAGCTGGGAATTTGTCTTGAGAGAGGGAGGTTTCCACATTCTCCATAGACGACAGAGGAGCTCCCTCCGCCGAGACAGCCACCGTGGAGTTGCTAAAGAGCTCGCGTGAGTCGTAGCATTGAGGTGACACCTCTCGCAGATCCTCTCGCACCTCGCTCCTAGACTTCTGCTCTTTTCCAGTCTCCTCTCGCGGAGAAACTCTTGCTCGCCTCCTCACTCTGACAATATGATTGTCGTATTATATTTATACAACTGCCGTCTTAACCCAGTCACTTTTTTTTGAAATTCAAAATTTGCAATATATTTATCATTTTGTTATTCCCATGCGGCGTCGTATTAAACACTGATGGCGTGCTTTCAAATCCAACCTAGTTTCTGGCCAGAAGTCGCGGGGAGGAAGTGATTTTGTTGAAGTCGAATAACCTTTCTGCAATGGCCAAGCCCTCGATCACTCACGTTGTCTTCGACATGGATGGTCTCTTACTTGGTAATTTTATCAAACACTTTATGTGATACTGATACTAGTACTTGAAAGCTTCATAAGATTTGATTGCTTATCTTGATTCAGCTATTTTTAGATCTGAATTAATACAATCCATTGGGAATGACTGTATAATGTCTCAGACACCGAGAAATTTTACACCCAAGTCCAGGAAATTATACTTGCAAGATACAACAAAACTTTTGATTGGTCTCTCAAAGCCAAAATGATGGGCATGAAGGCCATAGAAGCTGCGCGGGTCTTTGTCAATGAGACTGGGCTTAGTGATTCTCTTTCAGCGGAGGAATTTCTTGTGGAAAGAGAAGATATGCTGCGACATCTGTTTCCATCAAGTGAGCTAATGCCAGGTATCTTCATATTATCATGAACGTTCAGATTTATTTTCAGCCTTCTTCAGTTTAATTTCTTGACTTCATTAACCATAAAATTGGTTATAGGAGCAATCCCAATCAAAGTATCTCAGATTTTCAACATAAGTTGACTGCTCAGTCCGTTCTGTAAGGCTAGTCTGCCATTATGCTCCGAGGGTTTGGTCCTCCTTAGAGTAGCTCTTTAATTTGAATGAGCATTTTTACTGTAGAATATGTTACATGGGATGTTTCTAATAAACATCAATAGCAAAGGTATGATTTTTTTTTTCTTCTTTTTGTGTATAGGGGCTAGCCGTTTGATTAAACATCTTCATGCTAAAGGCGTTCCAATTTGCGTGGCAACTGGGTATGTATTCTGTGGATTCCCTGTCGTTTCTTGAATCAATAGGATAAGGTTTACTTGATGGTCTGCTTTATAATTTATGGAATCTATTGAAATAATTTGTACTTTTCAGTTCTCACAAACGACATTTTGAGTTGAAAACACAAAGACATGTTGAGCTTTTCTCATTGATGCACCACATTGTTCTTGGAGATGATCCTGAGGTTAAACGTGGTAAGCCGTCACCAGATATATTTCTAGCTGCAGCCAATAGATTTGAGGTATTGTTTTTTAGCATCTAATAGTGTGAGTTGCACACTCTTTGGTTGATGAACTTCCTTTACTCCTTCCTTACATCCAGAGCAGCATAACATCCTTTTCCTAATTGTAATCATTAGGGTGGGCCGGTAGATCCACGGAAAGTTCTTGTTTTTGAAGATGCACCTTCAGGTGTTCTTGCTGCCAAAAATGCTGGAATGTAAGAGCTTCACTTGATTCTCATTTTCTACAGATGTTCCATAATCTGATACTCAACTGGTTTTTATGCATCCTTGCCTTGCCACCGCTTGATAGTTCTGTTTTAATTAATGGATTGTTGATATCAATTGGAGTTGTAAGTAGGCAAAAGGTGATTAACAATCCTAATTCATCAGGCTTGTATATGCAGTCTCGTAACTTTGTGTTTATTGCTGTGCCTAGTTATGAGAAAAAGGAAATTGATGGGTAGCTAATGATGATGTATCTGAATTTGCATATTCCCAACAGTTGTAATTGGCCTGGACTTAGTATATTTATTACCATTCAAATTGAATTGGTTGTGTAGTAAGATTTTGTTGCACTTTCGGAGGTCCCGAAAAAGACTCAAAACGTTGTTGTATGTGCACGCTGCAGGTCTGTGGTAATGGTTCCAGATCCCAGGCTTGATAGCTCCCATCACGACACCGCAGATCAAGTTTTAAACTCACTATTGGATTTCAACCCGATTTATTGGGGTTTGCCTCCTTTTGAAGATGCGGACAATTAGATAAGTTTGCACATCCTGATTTGCATATTTCAGATGGAGAAGCCTCTTAGTAGCTCTTGAGTTTTCCATTTCTTTGATCATAATTTCATAATTATTGCTGAGGGATTAGCCTCTAAAAATGGAAGAGGGGATGATCTCAGAAGAACCCAAGTTCCGTGGGGGCACGAGTTTAATTTTCCTTTCTTAAGCTGTTCTTGACTCCAGCAACTCAATTGTTTTGATTCGCAAGCCAAGCATGAATATGTTCCACAAGATTACATTTACACGCTAATTAACTGCATCAATATCGCAGCTTGATATTTCAGAGTATTTCATAATCATCTCTTTATTATTTACATATATTATAATTAGACAGTCCAAACACATTTGATAGAAATGATCACTATCACAAAGCGCCTTTCCTCCTTCAGATTACAAACATGTTGATAAGAACGAATGTGACAAGGACACCCATATTACAAAGATTATTGAGTGCATCAACGCCCTTTTAAATACTTCCGTTTTCACCTTTCCTTTTACAATTTAGGACGACAACTCCGATGTAGTCCGAGAGCAATGAATGTCGGATCAGAGCCCAACCCATCATCCCTAACTAATAGAAATTCAACCCCTAGAATTGGTTGTCCACAAGTCGTCGTCCCAGCCACTTAGTTGTGCAATTAAGAGATTAATTTTTCTTTATTAATATAATATAGTTTTGCCTTATTCATATACAAGTTGATTTCACATTTTTACTATTGATAGTTTTTAACGAGGTATGGCAGATTATTAGTAATTAATTTGCAAGACAAACGTTATGATCTGTATATGTTTTTACAGTGAAGGAGAATTAACACTTGTACTGATCAGCAAGCATTAAATATCTGTTATGACTTGTACTTTTTTTATGTACTAAATGAGAATGTAACACTCATATGTATATTTCTTGACCTCATGAGTATTAGACTGAAAAGGATTTTTTTTTCCCCTTCCAAATGCAAACCTCTCAAATCTACACTTCAAAATGAATTGAATGCAGGCAGCTGATCGATACATATCAAAAAATGAAAATACAAGAAAAGTCAAGGCGTGCATTATTGTTAGTAAGTGCAGTGTCTAACAAAGGACCAATCGTGCCAGACTCACTTCAATTCTTCATGCATGCCAATGCAACACTTCTTTGTTTCGGGTAGACAGGATAAGGCAATCCTTAACCAACACCACCTGCAAATGGTCCATTGTTTTAACTATCAACTGTTTAAACAGATTCAGACAATTTAAGAACCTGTCTGACTCAATTTTACTCATTAAATTTTGGTAGTGATGTGTAAAACTTGAAACTCCACACATAAGATCCCTACGCCCAAACCCAATCCTTTCTTGCACCCACCAAAATCCCACCGCCGTCACTTTCCGATATGGGCGCTATTGCAAATTGGCACGTTAATGTCCGTATTAATTTGTTATGTCATACAATAGTTCAATTATGGAAATCAATTTATATGAAAATATGTTATTTTGAATTTATAAATGAGTTATGCACTAATCAATCATATAGAAATTATTAGAATATTAGTGAAATTTAGCCCAGACGGTACAAATTCAAGTCCTAATTTAATTCAAAACTTCAAAAGATACAAATAAAAAATGATGAAACTAATGTTCCCCATTATTGTCCACATAATCGGTAATGATGCTCTTTACCTGTAATGGATTTTCTCTCTTTTCTGGCATGCAAAAATGCCCCCCTTTTCTTATATATCGTGGAAATTTGAAGAAGACAGAAAGAAAGGACACAGAGGGGCCAAAGCGGCTGCCAACTCTGCAATATTTATTAACGTTGATCCCTCGAATATAGGAGTTTAGATTCTCTGTCTAATATTATGGTGTTCTATTTTGTCCAATAAATCTCAGCTATTTATTTATGTGAGTCCCGCGTAAATTGCGCGTGGATCCTACAAAATAAATGGCTGAGATTTCATGGAATATAATAAGACAGAGTAATACTGAACAGAGGATCTTGTCTCCAAATATAGAAGCAACCAAGCATGTGACCTACGTTTACATAATGAACAACCTTAACTAGCAGCCACATATTAACTGTCTCTCTCTTTTATCTCTCTACCATATTTTTGGTTATAATTAATTGGTTTTTTTATCAACATCTTTGAATGTTCCAAAGAAAGTGGATCGAAGCTTTCATTGGATTCACGCTAACCAGCAATATTCAATCGTCCCGAAAGTCATGCTTACAGATCCAAAGCTTGAGTACACATTACAAGATATCGTGTTTGTATATACTCCCTCCTATTTAAAATAAGTGTCATTTTAGAGAAATGTATACTTATTATGAAAGCTATTGAAATGTTTGATATACCCTTATTAATTACATATTGAATTGCCTTGAAAATGTAATCTGTATAATTATGATGTGAGAGAAATTAAAGAGTAATTTTGAAAATAAAATTATAAACATGCATAAAAAATCGTGAACGACACTTATTTTGAATAATTAAAATCCCTCTAAAACGACACTTATTTCAGATAGGAGAGAGTATATATATATATCTATTCAAGTTTAAATTATTAACTACAATGTATATATTATTAGGACGACGCTTCCCCCCCCCCGACGCTTCCCTTGACAGATTAAATGCATAAACAAGCATGGCACATGACAGTCAGTATTTGTACTTCCACTTTGAGCCAAGAAGCGGTTATTAGAGAAGCAAAGCGTTACAGTAGAAAAGACATATCTACTCTGATACTAGATTGGTAGGGGCTTGAGCTTGTCCTTTTTTCTGAATAGCTTTTTTTCTTCTTCTTTCTCTTAGGTTTGGAGTGCAAGAAGAGGTAATGGATAACATAATCTAGTTATCATCACGAGATTTTTTTCATACTATATAAATGAATCCTGAGGTTGAAGGGAAGTAAGCAGAAGTTCTTAAGTTTATTCGTATGAAGAAAACAAGGAAAATTACAATCCATATTAAGACTAATCAGCAACAGACATTTTTCCTCCGAAACACAAAATTTGGAGCCGAGCGTTTCTAGAGTGTTTATGCCTCTCCTCTTCCTTTCCTTGTGCTTACCTTCACCGGAAGTATCCTAATCCTCTTGGCCACACGTACAAAATCCCTTTTCACACCAAGAAAAATAACACAAGTTAGGCGTCTGATCTCTGGAATGGATTGAGATAAAACTACTGTTGACACGTAATGTCTGGTTAGTGAAGGCTTCTTAGTCAAAGATTGATATGCAAGTTTACGACAATATTCACGTGATAAATATAATCTTAAGCAAACAGGGAAAGGATTGGTTCATTTTTCGTCTGATTCCGTTGAGCAAAACACAAGAAGTGGATTTTATTATCACGAGATTAGTATGATCTACCCACAAAAGCCATGCATAAACTTGTTATATGGAGCAATTCACAGCCTTTAATGAGTAATATAATTCATGGAAACAAACATGTGAGGGGGAAAAAAAAAGGAACATTTAGAACAAGTCAAAGGGTATAGCTTACTTCCAGTTGAGGTCACCCGCTAGGAGGAGATCATTTTCCAAGTCCTCGTAGGCAACGAGGTGACCGGGAATTGCATTTGTTAGATCAAGCTCAGTCTCCAAACCAAGTCCTGAATCGCCACCGTCCACAAACATTTGCCGGAGAGCCGTGGCGAGGCTCTGATAGCTTGCATGCTTCTGAAGGCTGATTCGCTGGCAGATCGAACGGCCCTCGAGGACAACAGTGACTGGAGGGACAACGTTGGAGACAAGATCATCGTCCTCAAGGCCAGGAAAGGATTTAGGGTTAGAGCCCATCATGCCCATGAAGGGCTGTTGTTGTGGATGATGACGATGACGATGATGATGAGAAGAAGGTGGCCTAAGGTTCATGTTTGGAAGCCTCCTACTCTCTTGCCATCTCCTTTTGAAGGAGTACTCTTGTCTTTGTTGATGTCCTTGGGGATCATAAGTGGCACTGTTCATGTTCATTTTTATCTTCTCCTGTCTCTCTCAGCCTCTAATCTCCCACTTGGTATAGGAGCTTGGTCGTCGGTGGGTGAAGCTAAAGGAGAGTCTAGTCTGAGTGAGAAATTGAAAAGGAGTTGGGGTATCTTCGGTGGGTTTAACGGAGAGGAGAGATTTCAAAAAGACTTAAACCAGAGGTAGCTACATATAAGCTCTCTACGGTGTTGTCTATATGTTTGATGTGATCAAAGAGCCTTAAACCAGAGGTAGCTACTTGTAAGCTCTCTATGGTGTTGTCTATATGTTTGATGTGATCTCGGTAAAGGAGCATATACTAAGAGGTTTTTAGGTGTGTGTGCATGTGTGGGAGAGGGAGAGGGAGCACAAATGTCGGAAGAGTTCAGATTGGTGTCGGAGGCCGGATTGAGCTTTCCTTTCCATTTTCAAGGCAAATTAATTGTAACCTAATTCCAACAAGCCTTGTTGGACCAATGAAGTGTATATATGTCTATGCTTTCCCAAGCATATAAATGTTTCCTCGTTTAATAAAATTATTTTAAGGGTATTAGAAGTTCGGCTTCATACCATAATGACTTTGCATAATTAGACATTATAACTATAGCAAGGGCATGTGCCCTTAATTTGGTTCTTAGTGTAGTCCGATGTGTTTTGGTTTTGGTGTTTATGAAAAGAAATTGCAAGGAAACAATGATTATTTGTTAATGGGGATGGTGATATAATGCGTACATGAAAAGCAAGCACTAAATAATTCATAAATAAATATTTAATTAAAGTGATTTAATAAATGAAAAATGAAAAAAAAACGTCTCTCTCACCTTCTTGTAAATTGAGACGCTCGGGCCGTGGAGACGACAGCGCTGCGGTCGGCGAACGCATCGCTTGTTTGACTCTCGGAAGTCGATAGCACCAGGTGCTTTGGAAGGACGATCATGCCCCTGCTATCAACATAATCATTTTATTTTTGTAAAGTTATTGCAAATATTTTATCTTTCCCACGTAAGAAAATTTTCGTTCTTAATATAAATAAAATATCTTCAATTTTTCCGTCTGAGTTTTTAAGACGTTGGTTTGATTTATTTTAATAATTTTTATTTTTTTATAAATAATAATTCTTGTTGTTAAAAATTGATCAATTTATTAATAAATCGGTCAATTTTATAAATTGATAAGTTCTTATAAACTATAATTAATTAATTAATTTTTATTTAACAATTTTTTTTAATTAAATTTTAAATTTTAACAAACTATTTCAATAGTATTTTAAATATTTTAATTTTATTTAATATTTAACCTATTTTATAATAACGTAATGCCCATCAAATTTTTTAAATCTTAAATTTTTTATTTTATCACTTTAACTTTAACTTTCTATTCAATTTTTAAAACATTAAATTTAAATTATGCTTCCAACACAACCTTTTGATCATATATTGAGAGCATGAGCATTGTAAAACAAATGTTTTGGTCAATTATGAACCCATTGGGCCATGTAAATTGGCCCAATGTGAGAGCTTCAACTAAACACGCTAAAACCCTAGGATTTCTGTGACCGAATGGTCGATTCGATATGCTTTATTGCCGGCAAAGTTAACTCAGTCCACGGTGAAGCATTTCTTACGTATAATGTAATCTTTAGAACTTTTACGCTCTACCCTTTTTATCTTTCTTTTATATAGACGTCGTGGTTTGACTGTATATCCCTAAAACCCTACGATTTCTGCGCAGAACAAAAAGATTCCTGTTGCTTGACTCTGCTCCCTCTCTCTCTCGAGATGGCTGTGAGTAGCTTTGTTTCTCTGTTATTTTCTTTCTTCTGTTCATCTTCTAAGTTCTTTAAATGCTCCTTTGCCTTAGGGTTTTGGATTTTCAGTTCAGAATTGGTTGGGTTTGCCTTTTAAAAAAATGTAATGAAAATACACGGTAGATTGCGGTGTATTAGTTCTTGAATTGACGAGTTTGGTGGATATCATTTTGATATAGGTAAATTTGGGAGCTTTTGAAGCATTTCCTTTTCAGTTTCGTTTTAGGTGCTTGAAGTAATAACAGTTCAAGTTTAGCTTTTTGTATGTGCAGTTGCATGGATAGACTCATACTTCCTGTCAATCATGCAATGGCATCAATTTTTTTGATTTGATGGTAAACAAAGAAATAATAAGTCTTTCTACGTGGATTGCCTCAAGTGTTGTTTCTTACTTGTTCTTTACCATTCTGCATGCTTTTAGCTTATAAAATCCTAATTGCATCCTTGACAATTGGGAAGCTCAAGTAAGAGATAATGATGGAAGATTTGCTTTAAATTTTTATCAGCATTTGTCTTCACTCTTGTTCCTAGCCTTTAATTGGAGATGGGATAGATATGCCGTTTCTTCCTTCTCTTTTGTTCCCTTAAAGAGGGAAAAAGAGGAATATTTTTATACGATGAAATAAATATTATGTGGGTTGCATACCTTTGGGTCTTCTATTGCGTGAAATTTGAGAAAAAAGAACGGAATAAGATGTAATTCAATCCAAAACTGCGAGTTTTCCTGCTTCCATTGTCCTGAAGAAATTTGAAAGCTGCCTAAAGCCACATATTATTGCTTTTTAAAAGCATCATTTGTCTGTTATATATTTAGTAATTATTAAAAGTAGATTGTTGCATATTAGTACATTTCATAATGTTACTGATGTGGAATTGTGCAGACTGTACCTGTTAATCCTAAGCCTTTCTTGAACAACTTGACTGGAAAGACTGTTATTGTAAAACTTAAGTGGGGAATGGAATACAAAGGTAAGCACGCCGTTTGTCTTTTTCCTTTACTTTCTTCCTTTTGTCCATAATGGCTGCTCCATAATTTGCCATTAAGTTATAAACTTATCTCTCAGCTGCGATGTAGGTTTTCTTGCTTCAGTGAATTCGTACATGAACTTGTAGGTATGCCTGAATTCTTTTTTAAATTTGACTCGAGTTAATATGTTCCTTTCTAGTTTTGTCCAATTCATCTTATTAGCATACAGTCTCTACCAATGACATGCTGAAAGGATCATCCTTTTTTAGTCTTTTCTATTTTAACTGTTGAATTGTGATGTTCTAAATCATATAATAATTGAAACTGATATACAGTTAGGCAATGCTGAAGAATTTGTTGATGGTCAGTTCAGTGGGAACCTGGGAGAGATTTTAATCAGGTACGAAAACCAT
>JAOSBK010000008.1:1064245-1108161 GCA_027568895.1 Erythroxylum shatona
ATGCACTAAAGTCATCTTCAATACATTGGTCATCATCACCAAGGCCGACTGGGACAAGGCGCTTCCCACCTACAGATGCAAAGAGAAAAGTCTGATAACAGAAACCAGATCAAACTGAATTATGACGAGATACATGCGTTCATAAATACAGGTACTAGCTTCAGGTACTCAAATATGTTGGCCATGTTACAAGGGTTCATTCTTTGTACGAGTGGTGTCAATTGGGTGGTATACTTGTGAATTGCCTAAAGTTATTGTTTTGCTCTATCCATCACTTACTAAAACATAACAAAGCAAAAATTTTAACCACTAAAGGAATGCCATGTGTGGAGGATCACAGGAACCTTTTTTTCTTTCTCTCAGAAAACAATGCAAAGCCATCACTGGATGCATTTACAAATTGAAGCCTGTACCATATTCAAATATCAAAAGATTATATTGGAGGTAATGTGCATGCTCTTGCATGTATTGCAAATTGCCTGATTGGCATCACCAATCAATAAAAGTAAGTCATCTGCCATGAGTGTCCAGTGTCAATATTCACCGGTAACTGTATTGCATATCGAATCATGTTACTCATTTCTAGGACACCCCAAATTGAAAAGCCTAAATTTCTGCTTTAAGAAAAGTAATGCCTTGAAGTGTAGTCAAACTCAAAACAAGCAAATTAAGATGCAAGATTTTCCAAAAAGAAGTGAGAGGAGAAGCAAAAAGAATACCCTGCTTAGCGAGCATATCATCCACCACTTTAGCAATCTGAATTTGAATTCAAAAATAAACAAATTAGATACTAACTAATAAACTGAAAAGAAACAAAACGGCCTTCATAATAATTCCTAAAGTAAAAGAGAAATAATTATCTCATAATAGTTCATCACGTACCTTATTAAAATGCTCATACTGCCTGTTCCCAAGTCCAAACACTCCATACTTAAGGTTCTGAAGCCATTCCCCTTTCTCTTCTCCCTGTATCCAGATTGGTATAAGGGATAAGCTTGCAAAACCCAAAACCATAAACAGTCGAAATTAACATTTAGGTGCACATTCAAAATTTACCTCTGTAAACCATTTATAGAACCTCGCCGCGTTATCTGTTGGCTCACCATCTCCATACCTACACCGCCCACCACCAAAAATACATCAGTGAAAGATGTCAGAAAAGGCAAGAATAAAAGAAGCACGTCAATATACCCACGTGGCTAAGAAAAAGAAAGCCAATGATTCTTTCTTAAATTTCTCCTCGTATTCATCATCATCGCCGGCATAATCATCCTGATACAGAGAAAACAATCCCCAAATCAACACTTGAATTGGTAAAAAGTATGGCAATAAAAATAAACCTAGAAAAATGAGAAGAAAAAGATGAAATCTTTAAATGGAAAACAGGAAGAATTATGAAATAAAAAGGTCCTACATACCAAATCGACAACTTTAAAAACAGCCTTATCATATCGTGCTTTTGCCTCCTCAACTAAAGCCTGTGAATTCAAGCAAAACGAAGAGAAAAAGAAACAGTCAACCACCCAATTCAACCATGTTAAGCAAGAAATGACATGAATTGCGAGCATACATTCAACCACATGAGCAAGCAAACCAACCTTGGCAAATCCTTCTGCAGTACCAGTCTGAGTACCAAAGAAGATGGTAACTTTCTTCTTGCCATCGTCAGGTTCGGTGTCCAGCTCTTTAGCAGCCACCCGCTTTGGAACCTCAATAACCTTAGCTTTCTGTCCATTGGACCTTCTCCAAATGAGTACCACAACACATCCGATCAAAACTGCAATCGAGGTCGTCAATATCATCACAAACTCTCTGTTCTCGAAGATCAAGGTGGAAACTTCACCAGCACCGGACTCAGCTGACACGTTGGCCGGGTCAACCTTGCCCTTGATAATCGCCGACATGAAATCAAGCGGCGAAACTTTCATTGGAGTATCAGAAGATTGCATCTTTGTACCACCAAACCACAAAAACCCCACAAACAAAACAACCAAAAGCAAGATCTTTCCAGAGAAACCAACAAAGGGTAGTCTCTCTCGAGAGCTCTTAGGAATTGGGTGCTTTTTTGTTTGGTGGTTGGTGTAGTGTAGGTAGGGTGGTGCGTCCTGAGAGAGTAGGAAGGAATATGAGGGACGGTTAATAAAGGGGTGAGGGGTCGTGAAGGTTGGAGGAACTGGGGTGGCAAGGTAACGCCTACCAAACCAGACTAGTCAAAGTCACCTACCACACAGGCACTCGTAACATACTTTTTTTGCCTTGGATTTTAACCATGGTTAAGGATACCTGTTTCTGGTCTTTTGGTTGTTCTATTTTATTACATATTTCTATATTAAGTTCTGGGAACTGGGGAGTGTTCCTATCAAAACACCCCACTTTCTCAGTTATACCATGTTCAAAGCATGCTTTGCATGTGATAGAACATTACCCTTCACACATGAACAAAGTAATGTAATATCTTTTTGCCTTTTTCGTATTTATGGGACCTTAGGAATACAAAGTCAAAAGGAGAAATTTGTTGCTATCAATATTTTTAAAATCGGACCTGAGAAATGTTTAAGGTTTAAAGATTAAATAAAATTAAATAATTTAAACTATGATAAAATTTAAAGATATTATTTTTATCTATAGAATAATTTAAATTATTAAATAAAAGTATTTATTTATTTTAATTTATAAGAACATATTAATTTACAACTATTATTACTACTGCTATTACTATTTTTATTGTTGTTATTATTATTATTATTGTTCCTTTGACTTTTTTTCTCTTTCTATCTATTCATATGTATCATTTGAAAACAACCTCGATTTCTCCGTATCTCACGTGTAAAATCATCTAATTTTTTGGTTAAATATGTTTACCTTCTTAAATATATGCGAGTGTAATCAACTAAAATATTAAATGTATTATTTTGTTATTTAAGTGTCAAAACATGCGAAATGATTAACAAATTTCCCACCCCACCCCTTGACTTTTGCCTTAATTTAGCTTACATAGTTTGACCTTATTGCCTCTTTGTTGATCGACTTAAATCTAACTGGTATTGCATCGTACATAGATTTCCACACAATACTGCGTGACTCTAATGCGCCGCCGAAGTGGGCGATCTTTTGACGGTGTGTGTGTGCGTGCTCCGACGAGCTATCAAAATCATTTTAAAACCACATTTCCATGTTGAGCTTGACTGCTACTTGAACACACATGTTTTGAATTTGAAAGCGGAAACCTGCAATGATGTACAGAAAAGAAGACGAGCTTTATTAATAATTCTTAGTCAAACGAGCACCATTTGAATAGATCAAACTTAAGCTGATATAGCCAGGTTTCTCCAGGGTTCAGTCGTCATTGCTACAAGTTTTCAACTTATTAAATGTCTCAAATGATAGACCAGACGGGCACATCATTGTTCAAACGATGTATTGATTCCAACTAAGAAATTTCCTTTCACCAATCTGCTATTTCTCAGGAACAAGAACGTTAGGTGTTGGATTTTCAATAAATGAGTCCCATATCTTACAGCCATTTATATCATATCACACAGTTTAGCTGTACTTTTTATTATTATGAGGCAATGTCTTGGACAAATTCAGGTCCAAGTCAGTGAGGCTCCACCTTCCTCCATGAATTTAGAAGAGAAACGAGGCAATAAGCAACTAATGAGTGAAGACAACTCGTGTGGGGTTACATCTTTAAAGCACTACTTCTTGGACTTGAATTGCGAAACGTGGAGAAAATCTGTTCACTTCAGCCTAACATCATATTAACTTCTTCACCAATATAAAGCCACGTCATAACCACACTAAAACCCTACGATTTCTGTGACCGAATGGTCAACTCGATAGTTATATCATGCTTTATTGCCGGCGAAGCTAACTCATTCGACGGTAAAGCATTTCTTACGTATCATGTAATCTTCATAACTTTTACGCTCTAGTACTCTACCCTTTTTGTCTTTCTTTTATATAGACGTCGTGGTTTGACCGTTTCCGTATTTCGAATTATATATATGTATATATCTAAACAAATCTCAGCATAACGTAATCAGATGATGGCGTGACCTTCCATTCACTTTCCAACCACTACCAAGAAAACCACAGGTGCGTGATCTTAATTTTTACCATTCCCATACAAATTGCGGATTTTAAAGGCCGACTTAATTGTCAACGACAGCTGCGATGTGAGTGCAGCGATGTTCCATTTACTTTTTATTAATAATTTATTTAAAATTATAAATATTCAAAAAATACTGTATTATTATTAAAAGAAAGTAGCCAACTATGGTCTATATTCCAAGAGTAATCTACCGACAATTCAGCAGCCACGTTTTGGACCTTTTGGTCCATGCCTTAGAGATTCAGGTTTAGGCTCGACATCATCTATGGGCTAGGGTGAGTTGACAGGTAGGGTGCCAAAATGGTAGGAGCCTGTCGCAGGACTCGCCCACCCCAAACCGACAAACTTTAGGATATTTATTTTGGAGACAAGCAAAGGCAGAAAGAGACCATAGGATTGAAAATGTGAGCAAAGGTAGCATTAAGGAGCTGGCATTCATATGGAGTTTCAGAGGGTCCAAAGCTAGGCCACCGGAATCACGTGAGCCGGTGAAGAGTAATAAGTGGTCCATTGAAATTTTGATCTCCTTATCTGACCATGAGAGATCACGTGGTTTGACAACCGGAGGAATGATCACCGGATTAGCAATATTTCTTTTATTTTAACTCGGATCTTGTCTGAAACTCGGTTAAATTTGGATCGTTCGAGTTGGATTCGATGGAGAGGGTCGAGTTTTGGGATCCACCTTGTTTTGACTCTATGGACGAGCGTGAAAAACATATCAGAAAGAAGCGACGTAGGGTTGAAAAACATGGAGAAAGGTGAATAAGGTAACGAGGGTACGTAGTAAGAGTATAAGTAGATTAGAAAAGGTATATTGTCTTACATGTAGATTGGAATCTACCGCTTTATCTTAGTCTTCTTTTGAACAGTATAGTTAGAAAAGAGTTTGTCTTGTGTGAGATGGGGAATCTCTCCTACGTTTTTGGTTGAATATCTTTCCACTGACCGACGAATTGTGAAACTTATTCTTAGCGCATCTTTTATAAGAATAGCTTTTTTTTAAGAAATCAGTTACTGTTTATTTGTTATTTAAATTCTTTTGATAATATAAAAATAAAAATTTTTTAATTTTAACTGTATATTTTTTGTAATAAAAATTATTTGTACATATGAATATTATTTAAAGTATATTAAACAATATCTAAAATATAATATATTAATTATTATATAATTTTAAATTACATGAAACATAAATGAAAATATATATGACTAAATCTTTTATATGGATTATAACATAAGTAAAAATAAATATTAAAAATAATATTAAAAAGTATAAAAATGTCAAATAATATTATATAATTTTCAAAATAAACATGAAGATGAGTTTATGAATATTGTGGGAATTATGTGTAAAACGTAACGGATTTGAAAAATATGTTAAAAAATTATTTTTTTAGAAACTTCAGATTTAAGTTTTTTTAAAAATTGTATTTTAACTATAAAAAAATATCTACTAAGAAAATACAAGCATTCATTTTTAACAAAAACTTTTACGGTAAAAAAATATTTATTTATCCTCTAAAATTCAACCAAATGGACAATTAGGCTTTTTGTGAATCGGCCTTCACCTTAAAGTCAAAGTATAGTATAAAATAGAGCGTGCTCTTGGAATTCCCATTCATGCCCAACATCTTTGGGCCTTCGGCTTGTCCTTTTAACGTGTAACGATGTTTTTGTTTGTTTTGCTTGAAAGGGATTCTATTCAGATTTATTCAACTTTAGGTTAGGTTTGATTTAAGATTGGATTTAGAGTGTCGGTCCAAAATCCGAATCGAAAGTTTCGCTGATCAAAATCCAAAATCTGCATAAGTTGAGCTCGAACTACACATCTCAATTTCGGGTCATATTCAATTATATTTATTGTCATCTATTAAACAGATTACATTTCAAATATGTACTCTTATGAAACATATATGCTTGAATTTAAATATTAAATTTGATGCATTGTGAGTTAAATTTTAGACATTACATGGTTTGGCACATTGCATTATTGGCCTAGAGATCGCAGGCAGCTCACATGGTAGGGCATTATTGCTCCTTGAATTAAATTATATGCTACAACACAATGGTAGGTTATAATGATTAAAAAACAGAATTAAGATAACAATGACTGCCTTCTGCCAATTTTTTAAAAATAAAAAATAAAAAAAATCTTATTTTTTAATTAGGTTGAGTCAGAGCTATCAAGCTTAGACTTATCCGATACTCAACTATTCTAAATAAAACGATGTTATTTTGTTTGCAATAATTAATTCTTTAGCCAATATAAGCTTAGTAAAACCTATAAACCAACACATTAAAAACAACTAAATTTAGTCTTATGTGTTAAAATTTTTTGTCAATTATAATTTTATTGTAATAGGAAACAATAATAGTTAAATTGAATATTAATATTTATAAACTGCCTTTTTTTCACTGTAACATTTTAAAAAATATAAATAAAAGCATTCCTGTTATTTTAATATATATTTAACCAATATATCCAATTATATATTTTTCTGTAACATATTACAAATGAAAAAGAGTACAAGTCTTTTTGGTGTTTAGTGCCTTTACACTTCAAAATTTGAAACACCGCTTTGGATGCATAGTTCAATTAATCATCTCTCCCACTTTCTATGTATAAAAGTTACAGTCTAAGGCTTAGGCCTGTGAACATCTCCATAGTATATTTCATAGCTTCATCCTCTCTCTAAATCCACAAAAAATGCCACCCACCGATATAGATTTCGATCTCAGCAGAGTAATGATTTTCACCTTCTACATTTATCTTCACCTTCTCCATCTCTATGTTCTTACATCGCTAACTCCTGTTTTTCTCTTTCTCAGCCGTCTCCGACCTCAGCCTTGTCAATGGGGTCAGTCTTCGTTCACTTGGTTTCGTCTTCTTTATCGATGTGGGTCAAGTTCGGTTTTTTTTTTTTTTGTAATGTTTTAGGGTTTTTTTGGTTAATGGGGTTTGCAGGGACTATGCATTTGCTGATGCTGATAACTTGGAACACTGTGCCAAGTACTTGAACCAGACCCTTGTTACCTTTGGATTTCCTGCTTCGCTCGATCTTTTCGCCAATGATCCGGTGCCTATTACGCCTATACATTCCCTCTCTTTTTTTAGTGTATCTCTTTTTGGTTGTTTTTCTTTTGACTGGATTAGTTTTGTTTTGATGGTTTTCGAATTCTTTGTGGGTTAGGTCTCGATTGCGCGCACCTGCAACTGCATTTACTCTTTGCTTCAACAGAGGCAACGGGACGTCGAATTCAGGGAGTCTGCTAACGAACAGAGGCAGAGGTGTCTGGCATTTAAATTTTACTTGCATTTTCTTGTTCTTGTTTATATGCGCAATGTATTTCTTTTGGTCCCATTAGTTACTCATTCTGGGCAGTTATCTGTTGTAATTTTTGACGCAAGGAAGTTTTTTTTTTTAATTTTTCTGTTAGTTTAAGAATTTCATTTGTCTTGGATGATAGTTTATGTTTTGTTGTTTTTCAGACTACTATCTGATATATCAAGATTGGAGGCAAAGGTTGAGAGGCTCGAGTCGCAGATACAAGCCAAGGACAGAGAGATAGCGACAATTACCCGAACAGTGAGTAACCTTGGGCTTGCTACGTGACATTGTGTTATCTAGAATGCTTGATTGGTTTTTCATATTCACTAAAAGCTGTTGTGTGATTAGGAAGCCAAAGCTACTGCAGCTTTTAAGGCTCAAATTGAAAAGCTTCAGCAGGAACGAGATGAATTTCAAAGGATGGTTCTCGGTAATCAGGTCAGGGACAGTTGGCCTTTTTTTTTTTCTCTGAGTTTATTTTGCCTGTTCTTTTGATGGGTTCCAGAGGAATGCATATCCTGATTAGTACTGATGTGGCATATGCTATGCTGCTACAGCAAGTGAGAACCCAACAAGTACATGAGATGAAGAAGAAAGAAAAGGAGTACATAAAATTGCAGGTCTGGTCATCTTTCCTTGTGTCTTAATCCCGTGGATTAAATTGATTTGTGATCCATTTTCTCAATTAGTACTACTTTCTGACAATATTGAAATGACAGACAACATAGCAGATGATCTGGCATTCATGTTTTTCAATTCGCAGGAACGACTAAATCAAGTTTTAATGGAGAAGAAGAAGGAAACAAGGTCTGGGATGGAGATAATGAATTTGCTTCAGGTGCTATTCTCGCATCTAGCTGTGTATTTTTAGCCATCATTTTGTGGTGAAGGTACCAACAAATTTTTTTTTTGTCTATAAACAGAAAGAAGGGCGACAGCGTGGTACATGGAATGGAAAGAAGGCTGATAATGATTTCTACAAGAAAATAGTATGTTTTTGGATTTTATATGCAATCATGTATCGGAACTTGTAAGCTCCGTTTGACATATGCTTGTGCAGGTGGATGCTTATGAGGCTAAAAATCAAGAACTGATGGCAGAAAATGGTGATTTAAGGGCATTATTACGGTCAATGCAGGTATGTGGCTGCATTGTTGGTGTCTTGACAGCTGTTTATGTTGGTGTATCTACTTGTACATTATATTGCAATGGTTCCTGACATCAATTTATATGCTTGGCTTAAAGGTTGATATGCGTGATTTCCTAAATGCTCCAAATGGTTCATCAAAGCAATCTTTGGTTGTCAATGAAAGACCTGAATCTGACCACTCGCAGTCACCCTTTGGTGGGAAAACGGTATGAGAACTCCTTAAATGGATTCTTTTATTTCTAATCGCAATGGTTCATCTGCAATCATTAAAATTTCATCATCTGCAGGACGTTTTTGACCTGCCTTTCCACATGGCTAGAGATCAAATTGAAGAAAGTCTTAGAACCAAAATGACTTCCATAAAGGTATTCTGTTTTTCATCTTCTCTTTCATTATCTTTTGGCATTAAGTATCAGATTAAGATCTTGTGCATCAATGTTTTAAACTTGAAGGAGCGTATGAGTCAATTACAAGATGCACAGAAAGGATCAGAAGTTACGTCAGAGGCAACTGAAAGGGAGCTTGAGCTTGAAGCTCAACTTGTTGAGGCAAGGAGCATCATTCAGGAGCAGGTATTGCCTGTAACAATTTTCAGATATGGTAGATATAACTATGTGCTTGTATTGTAAGGGGGTCATGAATCGCTCTTCCTTTATTTTGTTTCCATTCTTTGGAGCCTGAAATGTCTTTTTCGTTGCAGGCTTCCATAATGTCTAAACATCTTGCTAAGTCTGAGCGGCCTAGGTAACCAACATTTTCAGTTCCTTTGATGGAGGAACTTCTAGATTGAATGGTGGTTAATTGATGGCATAAAGTGCTGAATAGTCATTTCAAATTTTGACAGGGATTCACTGATTTCCTCTCCTGCTGAGGTGTAAAATGGTATGCTGTCTTAAAATTACTTGTCTGCAGAATGGTGCGCTTGATTTTTTCCGCTTAGTCTTAAAATTCACCCATGTACAATTTGGTGTTAGAAAACTCCAATTTGAAATCAAAACATGGTTAGTAAATTGCATTTTCTCTTTTCAATTTAAAAAGTCAAATGACTTGTTATCTCCATGCTCCATCAAGGAATCGGGATTACAACTAATATTCAAGTTCTTTGACTCTGTAAGCCTTATCCCTGTTTTATGATAAAATAGAGTT
Source organism: Erythroxylum shatona (assembly GCA_027568895.1). Classification (NCBI taxonomy): domain Eukaryota; kingdom Viridiplantae; phylum Streptophyta; class Magnoliopsida; order Malpighiales; family Erythroxylaceae; genus Erythroxylum; species Erythroxylum shatona. The sequence continues at coordinate 1,073,988 of JAOSBK010000008.1, forward strand.
TCTTTTAATTGTTAAACGGATTTTCAGGTTGTTTAGGATTGACAACGGTTTTCGGGCTGTGACCGATGTTGTTTTGATATAACTGATCAAAACGACATCATTTTGGTTTTTAAGTTTTTAAACCCACAGACCAAACAATCTTGTTTGTGGCAGGGTTTGGGTGGGCCCACTGAAGCTCGGTCAATCCTGATCTGGCTCATTGACTTCAAGTCCGGTTGGGTCAAAAATGGGAAGTCTAAAAAGTGCCAACCCTAAGATTGTTTATATTCTGATTGTATTCAAAGATGGAGTTTCTACTAGTATACACAAGTCTAATTTATGAGATTTAGACCCCTCTCTGTTCTCAACCATTTATCTTCACTCAATATAGTTCCTTGCTTTAGTTTAATTGCTATGCATAGTGAGTTGATGTTGTGCTGCGGTCATATGGTTTTTGTCGTATGCATACATTATCCTGCCATTATAACCTATACCTCAAATAGAAAAATTGAGATAATTAGCTTATTCGGTTCTAGTAGCCAGTTCTAGATTTATGCTCTATCTGCTGCAATCACTGACCTATAATTTACAGCACCAAGTTTCATATTATTTGTGATGTTTATACCGAACTGCTCCTGATTTACAGGGCATGTGGAACTAATCAGTTCACCGGCAGCATCTAACTTCTTCTTGTAAGATCGATCCATCGTCCATGTAGCTGTTTTACCAAGTAGGTTGCAGCATCTGTGCTAAGAACGGATGGAATTTTTCCAATGTAGATAGGACGGACCTGTCTTGTACAACCTGAGTGATAGGGCTACAAGAAGATGAATACCGCTAGTATGATCTCTTCAGTTTGTACTTAAACCTCAAAAGCTTACTTCAGTTATAAGCTGTAGCATTTGTGTATATTTTGTGGTGATACTAACTAGTAACAATGGAGCCTAGTCAATTTCCTTAATCTGAACAGATTATGTTATTATGAGGACATCCCTGGCAATTCTTATCCAAATGGGTTCACTCATGCCTTTTACTCCATTCAAGTGGTGCATGCAACCGGAAACACCCAAAGATCTGCAGAAAAAAGACTTCGTTCCCCCCTCTTAGCCCACTTGTGACGGTCCTCAGCTTAGGGCTGACAAACCATACATTATCATTGAAGAATCGCAAGACTCAAGTTCTGTGAACAAATCAAGAAAATTCATTCAAGCAAGACAGCTCAGGGTAGGTCTCCTCGTAGTAATATTGTCGCAGATGAAACAAGCAGTCCGGATAAGTTTAACGGGTTAGAGTTTCACGTCTCCGACGGTGACTTTGTGGCGTTGCCACCTAATTCAGTCTCTTTATGTTCGTCACCACTGTCGCTTCCGAATGGTCATTCAGGCGGGGCCGATGGTTCTGTTCCATGGAGTGTTATTCTTGCTCCTGTTAGAAGCCCTCTTCTTCGTTTTGATTTCTTCATCTTTGTATAAATCAGAAAATTTTGTGTGAACTTCTGCAACTGTTTCTTCAACCTATACCCGAGCAGCGTGCCTGACATAATTAACTGCATTCTTCGTACCTTTAAAGAATCATGAGACGCAGCTTTTGCCGATTGGAGTGAAGACAGCTAAATTCCTTCCAATTTGATTGACCCCGTTACGAGAATGAATTATAACGTCGGTCATTACTTGCCGACGATTGCACCAACTTCTAGCAACTCTTCCGGTATTGATGGAGTCATAAAGCCAACGTCTTTCAGTTCTCCACTGGGTAGCAAGCATTTTGCGACGAAGAAGTTTAAACAAACGAAGGCAATCAAGAACATACGGTTCATAGTGCCACCAGCCGTCCAAAACTTGATCATGCGTTTGCCAAAAGTTACTCCCATGGCCAGCCTCTTTAACAAACTGAAGGAAGAGAAGAAGAGCATTCAAGCTGGCAAGAAAGAGAAGGCAAATGCTCCTGGGGTCAATAATGAGAAGATTGGTGCTCATCATGAAAATGCAGGAACAGATGGTTTTGATCATTTATCTGAATCATATACATATTATTTCCTACCTCCATCTTCGTCTTCCTTTGTTCGTGATATCAATGTTTACTACCTCCATCTTCGTCAAGACTGCCAAAGGCACTCGTCATTAGTCTTCTAGGTATGATCTTATGGTTCAGTACGATAACTTGCTTGCATGGGATCTTAGATATCGACAAGTAGAATTAGACGTAGACTCCATGATAATTATCAATATCTTATCCTCTTCATAGGCTCCGTTTAATTCCCTTATAATAGGGATCCGAGTCCGACAATTAATAGCTAGAGATTGGGTAGACTAAGCGAGATATGCTTACCGCCAGATTAATGAGGCTGTGGATTGGCTAGCGAATTATGCCAATTCACTTGAATTTGGCATTCATCTGTTTCAAAACTTAACTGTGGATTATTTATCTATCCTACTAGAGGATACATCGAGAGTTTCATTTCTCCAACTAGTAATGTAAAATCTGTATCTCTCCTTTTCTGATTAATCCTAAGCATTGTTATTTGATTAATTATAATTTTATGAATAATTAATAAAATTTTTTAATTAACAACAAAATAGATTATTAAAAAGAAAATAAAAAATAATTTGTATAATTGTCATAAATTATGAAAATTTAAGCAACTATAATTAAAATAAAAATAAAATTCAATCAAGCATATAGTTTACTAAATAGAGTTCGTACTTTTGGAAGTATAAGTGTATTTAATTTGACTTATCATTAGCAACTAATAATAAGTCAAATTATAAAAATAAGAATTGTGAAAATAATAAAAAATTCAATCAGACCCATATTTTACCAAATGTTTATGTTCAGACAATCGGAATTCAGAGCACGCTAGAACTCGGAAGAGAAACTTTGTAAAATCTATGTACTACTGTATTTTATTATTTGGTGCTTCAATTTTTTAAATTTTTCACAGCCCTTGTTGCCCTTATCAACAATGATACGAACTTACAGAATTAGTATCGAATTAGATTCTTGTACGATATTATACTAATATTAGTTAATAATGAATAATTTTTTAAATTTATAAAATGATTCTTAAATTTTTTTAAAATTTACAAAATAGTCAATTGTCATATTGTATAGTTATACTGTATATTTTTAAACTTGTCTTTAAAAATTACAAAAATAAATAATAATCATAATTTTAATTTAATTGATAAAATTAATTAAATAATTATTAATAAATTAAAATTAAAATTAAAATATATAAATTTCAAATAAATTTTGGTTTAATAATTTAAAATATATATATAAATATTAAATTTTAAATAACAAATTTTAAAATATTTATTTTAAAAATAAAATATTTTTATTAATACTTTATTAATAAATATTATATAAAATATTAAAATAAATTTAATTAAAAATAATTTATTTTAAGTTTTATTTTATTTATAACTATTATTAGTAACAAAATATTTATTTATTTTAAAAATAAAAATTTACAATAATTATAAAAATTGAAATAAATAAAATAACTAATTAAAAAATCTTTAAAAAGACTGTTGGTTTACATTTTTTTAAAATTTTACAAAAAAATTTACTTATTTTTTTAAAATTTTCAGGATCATTAAAAATTGATTAGTACTGATTAATATTTAAATTTGATATATTTAACTCTTTATTTTATATCAATTTTGATCTTACGTATTAATAGTTACGAAGACAATATCTAAAATGTTGCTTATCAAACCGGTCCACGCAGTTTATAGTAATTGCAATTCAGGGGCGCACATACAAACTAAACAAATTTATGAAGTCACATGTTTTCTCAATCTCACCGCCCCAACCCAACCCCCGTCCATCTGCCTCGTGAAACGTGTGCCAAGATGTTCATGCACTTAAGTTGGCACGCTCTACGGCACGTGCTGTAGTCTCGTATCTTTGACCGAACCGAGCCAACCGAACTATCGATGTGATGAGTAATGTATCAACAAACTTTGTTTTTTCCTGCAGAAAATGAAGTCGTTTAAATGCAAAACTTATCCTTACTTTTATATAATGTAAATCAATCAAACCCAAAGGGAGGGAAAGATTGGAGAAGTAGAAACAAACAGCATGAGATGAGTGAAATGTATGCCAAAATTGGTGGGAAATCATAAGTTCCAAAATGGGTCCTCTGTCTCTGTATATATTCAAGAAAATACATTGTTTTTGATACAAAAGGTGTCATGTGAGTTGTGATGATGAAGCAATAATAAAATATGGGGAGTGTTTGAACGTGGGGAATGATTCGTTGCACTGACCACAACTATTAATCTAAGCGAAGTTTGACCGTCCACAGTTTGGCTTTTACATTATACTATTTAGTTGCTTTAAAAGCTTTCATTATTACCTTTTTTACTGTGAAGAAGAGAAACAGAATCAAAGGCTTTCTTCTTCTTCTTCTTTTTTTTTTGTTCTGTATGCAAACACTCTCCCGCCGAACTCTTTGCCAATCTCCTTTATTACATGTTCCTGCCTTTTCTCCACTTGGCTTTGCTTAGTGCAAAAGCATTTTTTAACACGTATATCCGGGTTTTGGGGACATCCATTGTGCTGTTTACCTAAATCTTCTTTCTTTGTTCTGAATTGGGGAATTCTCTGATTCTATAGTATACACAGCTCCCCACTTGCCTGTTCCTTCCTATTCAAACCACCCAAGACAGTATTCTATTTTCTCTTGGAACGGCTGATTGTAACGGGTCATAAATGCTGTTTATCAACACATCGGAGATTAGCTTAATTTAAAGATATCAAATCAATCAGAATATGTTAACACGCATCTTTAAAAAAGATCCGATGAGATAGACACGTGTGGGTGAATGTGGTAAAATGAAATTAGTAAAGTTAACACGTGTCATGTAGCCGACATGCAAGGCACGTGGGTGCCATTATCAAATCTTATCCTTTAACCAGATGGGCGCATCATGTTAAAAGACTATGCTTCCTGCTTTACCTTCGAACCTAGCTAGCCATGGAAGAAGCTAGTTAATACTAAGCCAGCGATATTTATGTATTAAAATACATAAATATACAATTTTTCATAAACTAAAATATTAAAAACAATATACCATCTAATTTATCAAACATTTAATTTGCAAAATACCATCTGGCTAATGAAAAGTGAAAAGAGGTTGAGGACAGACGGACACTCAACTGGTCCTAAAGAGGCGGGAGTTTCTCTGGTAGTGGTGATGGTTTGGCTTTTCATGATGAGATGAGTCAAAAGAAAATAGGATACAATGAGCTTTGATGCAGACAGAGACAAACAAAAGACATGTGGCACACGTTTGGACCAATACTAATCATTCTGATTGGAATTACATATATCTGTATATTATTCTTCTTCTTCTTCTTCCTTCTTTTATTTCTAGCCATATATAAAATAAAAGGAGGGGACTTTGGGACCCTTATTGTTCATAGGTCCAGCCCAGAGTGTCCCCTTTTGCCCCCTCCTGTTTCCCCACTTTCATACACCTCCAACTTCTAGCTCAGCTTGGTGTACCTATACATATATATGCTCGTGTGAAATTAACCGTATAATTTACCAATTTATATCTTTTAATCTTCTACTATTAAAATGGAAAAATGGTACAGCTTGGATGAAGCCTGAAGAAGATGCATGGAAGACAGAATATAAATCAGAAAGGGGTGAGGGGGAGAGAGACAGAGAGCACCGCCTTATTCATCCCATAGGAAGCTCCCACTTGCTTTTGCTTCTTCTCTCAATCTCCATCAACTTCATTGCCTCCATTTTCTTTTCTGATAAATTTTCATTTAATGTTCTTTAATTGTTTAGAAGTAAATTATACGCCTCGATCCTCGTGCATGCGTGTCTTCGTCTCTCAGCCCCTCTCCTCTCCTCTATATCTGTGTCAACTTCTTTCCATTTCTCTTCATCGAACCAAAGCACTTCGTTTCTCTCTTTCTCTGTCTCCAAGCAAACTCGTAAGTCAAGTTTGCTCTTTCCCAGGACTAAGAATCAAAAACCCAGTTGCTAACACCTGTCTTTTCTCTCTTTTTGATCTCTCAGTCTCACTTTCTTCGACGATAGTGAACATGGAATCGTCTACTCAGCATCAGAACAGCAGTTGGCTTGGTTTCTCTCTTTCCAACGATCACATGAATATCAACAACCTTCCCTCTTCTTCTGATTCATCTCAGCTCTGTCTCTTCGAAGCCTTTAACACTGCATCTTCCTCTGGACCAGGTCCTCTCTCTCTCTCTCTCTCTTTCTCACTGCGTAGGGTTTAGGTGTGAACTCTTTTTTTCTGTTTCTTTATTGTCATCTTCTTATCTTTCTGTTTACCAAGAAGAAGAAGATTAAACTGTTGGTAGATCACGATTAAAACTGTCTATATTTTCGTGTACAGGAGGACCAAAGCTTGAGGACTTCCTCGGTTGCTCCACCACAACTGCACCACCGCAACCACCACCACAGTCGCTGACTCAGTTCTCTACTGCTACACACGTGACTACTCTACCAAGAACTACTACTACTCATGATATATATGACTCTGAGCTTAAAACAATAGCCGCTAGTTTCCTTCGTGATTACTCCACCAGTGAACAAACAGGTACACAGAAACAAGAACAACGACAACAGTTACTGGTTCAAACTGAAAATGTACCAAAGAAAGCTGTTGACACTTTTGGACAAAGAACGTCAATCTACAGAGGAGTTACAAGGTAGTAGATGATATCAGGATAAAATAATATCCCATCTCCATAAAATGACAATCCTTGTTTCTTGTCGTTGATCTTTATGAACATGTGGCTTATCCTTGCTTCTTTATGTTTCAGGCATAGGTGGACTGGCAGATATGAAGCTCATTTGTGGGATAATAGTTGCAAAAGAGAAGGCCAGAGTAGGAAGGGAAGACAAGGTATTACAAACTGAAAATAATGAAACAGAAACCTTCGAATTTAAGGTCATTAACAGGTTTATGTCTAAAGTGATCCGATATTAATCCTTAACATATGTCTGCGAGATCTGGGAGTGTAAGTGGGTACGGATAATGTTCTTAAGATATTGTAGAAGGAGACTAAACGTTCTTGAGATGCTGTAGAAGGAAACTACGAACGTCGAACGAATCCTAAAAGATCGCTAACAATAAATGCTGCTAAAGGCCTTTAGATCTTCAGGGCCTGTTGAACACGAGTCGCGCATAGATTTTGTTCTTTCTCATACTTGTACAACAGTACTGTGCAGACTGCATTTATGAAAGATTCTGATATGCTTTTCGTAACTTCTTTTACGTGGCATGAACACTACGATGATTGTTGCCCGTGGATGCTTCAAATAATCATCATTTGGCCATGCAGTTTATTTGGGTAAGTGGAAAGTCTTGGTCTTTTTTGTAAGTTAATTATGTTAATATCATTATTAGGATTGGAACGACTAGATTTTAATCACTGTTTTCTTAAGATTCCTTCTTTTTTTTTTTGTATGGATGGGGTCTTTGATGAGTTTAGGAATCCCCCTAGATTCTAATCCAAAGTTCGGTTTAAAATTTGTCAGGTGGCTATGATAAGGAAGAGAAAGCTGCCAGAGCTTACGATCTTGCAGCTCTCAAGTACTGGGGTCCGACCACTACTACAAATTTTCCGGTGAGTATTTAACTTATTAAAACAAGTTCTTTAGTCGACATTTATTCCAAGAGTTCAGTCTGATTCACAGACGTTGCATGTATGCCATAGGTTTCCAACTACGAGAAAGAACTGGAAGAGATGAAACACATGACCAGACAGGAGTTTGTCGCCTCACTTCGAAGGTAACAATAATACATCTTCTTTTCGTAATGTCAAAAGTTTCTGCTGAAGTTAATTAGTTGACTTGCATCGGCAACTAAGTAATGCCTAGTACATTATTTGCTCTGCAGGAAAAGTAGTGGGTTTTCGAGAGGGGCCTCAATATACAGAGGAGTTACAAGGTTGGTGTTATTTTTTTGTCAAGTAGTAGCTGATTTTCCTATATTAACATGTGAATCGATTTCCAGGCACCATCAACATGGTAGGTGGCAGGCGAGGATAGGTAGAGTCGCCGGAAACAAAGACCTTTACCTCGGAACTTTTAGTGAGTTTCTTGTCACGATCGATCTTCCATTAATAATGTGATAAAATGGTGTGAACAGATGTGCCACCTTTTTGGTGTGTTCAACGACTTTTCTTTTTGGTCTGAATAGGTACTCAGGAAGAAGCAGCCGAGGCCTATGACATAGCAGCAATCAAATTCAGAGGCTTAAATGCTGTAACCAACTTTGACATAAGCCGATATGACGTGAAAAGCATAGCTAAAAGTAATCTTCCCATTGGAGTTTCAGGCAAGTCCAAAAATTCCTCAGAATCAGCTTCTGATAGCAAAAGCTTTGATGGTAGCAGATCCGACGATCTCTCTTCAGCCTCCTCAGTTACTTTTGCTAATCATAATTCACATGCTGCATCTTCCACACTCAGCTTTGCAATACCCATCAAGCAAGACCCATCTGATTACTGGTCCAATATCTTTGGATACCAAACCACCAACACTACTGCTGCTAAAACCAAGAACATCGTTACTGTTTCTCGTAATACATTGTTCCCATGTTCCACCAATATTGGACCTGCCTTACAAAACCCTCCAGTTTTCAGCATGGAATACAAGGCAATTTCCTCAGGAAATGAGGGAAGCAACGAGAGTGGACTATTGTTTAACAATGGCTTTATGCAACAAAGTGTTCTTGGTGGGGTTAGCACGTCGTCAAGCTCAATCCCATTTGCCACTCCAATTACCCTGAACAATAGTGGTGGTAGTAACGAGGGTGATTCTAGTTATGGAAGCTGGGTTACTCAATCGTTACACGCATTCCAATCTGCAAAACCCAATATATCGGTGCTTCAGACACCAATATTTGGCATAGAATGAGATCAGAAAAGCAGTGGAAGGTAATGAGAATCTGTGCGAAATATGAAAGTGAAAGGGGGGAGAATGTTGTTGCAAGCACAGATAGTGGGGATATCATCATCTTTAGATTTGGAATAGAGTGGGTTTTGGACGACTGACAATGTTGCATTTTCACAGGAGCTGACTCGTACGTACTAACTCGAAGTTCTTTCCTTTTGGTTCTCTCTGTATTCTATTATCTCTTTCACCTTTTCTTTTTGTTCCTTTCCTCACTTTACTGACATGAACTTACATATGGTGCTGGTATAAATGAAGAGGAATCCTTTTCCAGTCTCTGTGAATAATATTGTGTAGAATCATTAATGGAAGTGGGATATCAGAGCATCAACTTACCAAAAGTAGAACGGTTTTAGTGCGTTGTGATAAAACCATTGTACAATATTGACAAGAGTCATTTCAGCATGTAGATGTGTAACTTGACTTCAATTGCCTAAAGCTAGGAAATTCTCTCTTTTAAACACAAACCCGGAAATGGCAGTCAGTCGAAACTCTTGATTAAAGTTTGTAGGACTTGCATCTTTGACCAAAGGCGTGACGAGCAAAGCCAAAAGTGACGAGCCAACAAACTTTAACAAGATAATAATATAGAACGGGACAGAAAATAAAAAACCTATTTCAGGTCATCGTAAGCTTTTCGGATGTTGTCTGTTTCACAACTTCAGTACTTGTGTATGAGTTGAGAGATTCAGTTGTCCTTTCCTGTCGCTTACCTCTCTGTGATTATGGTTGTCCTCTGTACTTTCGGCGCTTTATTAGAGCTTTACCCCCACCACCATAGCTCTCTAATTTGACCGACAAATTTGACTGTACCATTGTCTGTATTGTGACTCTCCACAATCCATATGACTGTTTACAAGCTATGCTAAACTACTAACTAGAGAGGAAAAGGCTTCAACCAGCGTAAAAGTATTATTATTATTATAGTACGTGTAAAAAAAAGTGGTAAAATCAGAAGCAAAGGAATACTTTTTCTGAGCTTGATGCACGATAACATACAAACATACTATGTTTGAATTAATTAATGTCCAGAGTAGATAAGGTTAAGGGGGAAAAAAAAAACATGTTTGGAACTAGCTACTTAGAGTTTGCTTTATGCATGTGATTAGGAAATCTTAGTTTTGGTCTTAACTAGCGGCTAAATCTACCTAACACAGTTTTTTATACGTGTACCTATTGAAATTTAGGTACCTAAGGTACAGTAGGCAGTATTTCTCGGCTACAACAAAATATTATATTGTATTCTCATGGACCGTAGTGTTCATGTGCCACAAATACAATGTTTGTAGGAGTTTTAATGCCTTCTGGATGGACTTATATCAGTAGAGCTTTTTTGAAAAGAGCTATTTTAAGAAGTTAGTTGAATATTTTGTTGTTATTTAAAAAAGAGCTTTTTCTTAAAGAACTTCATATGATAGACTATTTGGTAATATAAAAAAAAATATTTTTAATTTTAACTTTATTTTATTTTGTAATAAAAATTATTTATACATATAAATATTATTTAAAATATATTAAACAATATGTAAATTACAATATATTAACTATTATATAATTTTAAATCATATAAAACATAAATAAAAATATATTTAACCAAATCTTTTATATAAATTATAAATGTATAATATAAGAAAAACTTATATCAAAAATAAATTTTAAAACATATAAACAAAGTCAAATAATATTATATAAACCTCAAAATAAGCATGCAAATGTGTTTATGAGTATTGTAAGAATTATGTGTAAAACATAAAGATAAAAGAAATTAAAAATTGGCTCATTAATTGATCTGAAAAATTTATTTGAAAAAGTACTTTTTTGAAAAGCTCCAAATTTGAGCTTATCAAAAAGTTATATTTTAGCTTTCAAAAAAGTTATTTATATAAACAAAAAAATATTTTTAAAATTTACACTCAAATACTCAACTTTTTTTAAAACAGTTTTGTGTTGAAAAAAAGTTCTTATTTATCTTAAGCTGAACTAATCAAGCACTCAATCTTGCTCGCTGGCTTGTACCGGATAAGGTTTCCCGATGGCGTCAGCAAGCTTATTTCATGTCAAACTCCATCGTTTCATGGTTTCGTTGGAGAAGAATTTGGGATCAAGTAATAATAGATATATTATTGTCATTCTTCTTCTTCAAAGAACACATTTGAACATAACTGGAATTACTCAAACACCATGGTTTGTACCTGGAACGTGTCTAGGGTTTCTATCCAAAGCAAAGGCAACAGGCACATGCTGTGATGCTGGTTCCTGAAAAGGCTACGTCCATAAAAATGGGACAAGTATTAGTCAAATGGGACTTCTGCAAAAGTTACACCCTTTTCCTTTCCTTTAAAACCTGGTGGGGAACCTCTTTTTTTTTTTTCAAAACCTTTTTGTTACTCTTCTTTGGTTGTGATGATTTGTTTTTAAATGATTATAGGATTAAGGTTCTGTCTCTTGGGATGTAGACAAGAAGTCGTGATTCAAGGAATTGTACAATTATGTGTTGCTTAAGATATATCTTAAGCTAGCTTTGATTTGTATGTGCACCCCAGTTGTAATCTTGCTATATCCATTACATTTTTCTATTAAGGTTATTTTCTTCCTTTCTTGAAAGGCTTAGTGAAATGGACTGTAACAAACAATGATTAAAAGAATCGACCGATTCAATTTAATCGTAAAAATTTTGAATTGACTAATTTTTCGGTTCAATTTTTAACTTATTGGTTTCATTTACTTTAATTACTTTTAATGTTAATAACCAATTAGTTCATTAATTAATCAATTGATTTTTATAAATTAATAACTTCTTATAAATTAAAATAAGTAAATAAATTTTTATTTAATAAATTTTTTTAATTAAATTTAAATTTTTGACAAATAAAGATAATTTTTTAATATTATTTTAAAACATTTAATTTTATTTGATGCTTAATTGGTCTTATGACCATCCAATATCTATTAAATCAGAGTCGCGCTCTTGAAGCCACAAAAAATGGACTTAATTGGCTCGAATCTAGCAAAACATAAGGGGCTGATCCTCTGGCCCTAAAATTCAGTATCAACCATATCCTAATGCATCTTAGCCTTCTATTTATATGAGATTAAGCCTATTTTTTGTCCTTCAAATCTTCTGGCCCAATAACCCAGTACCAACTTTGTCCCCATGCATCTTAGCTTTCCATTTATATGTCCACATAAATGGAAAGCTAAAATGCATTAGGACAAGGTTGGTACTGGATTCTTGGACCAGAGGATTTGAAGGGCAAAAAATAGGCTTAATCGGTTCGACTCCAGATAAGGGCTCTTTCTTGTTCTTTCTTCTGAAAAGGGCAGGCCCAGCGGGTCAGTTTGTTGTTTTAGCTTATAGGATAGAGAAAGAAATGGCTGTCTCTGGCCCGATTCGATTCCAACATTTTCTTCGCTGATTCGGCTTTGATTTTGTAAAAGCTTCGTGAATAGAAAGGTGGCAAGTCGGCCTAATCAGTACTAAGTGGAGATTCCGTCCGACGAGGATCGGTTCTTGAAATTTTTGTCTTATATTGCCCATGAAAAGTGTATGATCTCCAAAATCAGGGGGAAAAAAAAAAAAGACCTTTTCTACGTTGCTAAAGAACCAGGCCCATATAACTTAAATTTGTCTGATGTCATAAATTGGGCCACTACCAAGGTCCATCCACATACTCCGAAAGCTAAAGAAATATGGCAAATGACCCATTCCCATTAACTTGCAAGTCATGTTGCGTTATTAGTCTTGTGGGTTATGACAAAATCTTCCGAATCTGTTTAATTTAATTTAATTTAATTTAATGTGATTTAACTTAAATTTGTAAAAATTTTAAAGCTTTAATCAATTATAAAAATTTGGACTAATGGAATCAAGTTTGAAATTCAAACTCAATCGATTTTTAAAAATTTTAAAACTTAAACAAACGTATTTTAAATAAATAACTTATGTTAAATCAAATAACAGTTGCACCTTTTGAAAACTCAAAATTAACTTAATTGATTAAAGTATTGAATAATGTTTTAAAAATCAGATCTAAAGTTAAATAAATAAGATAAGGAGCTTAAAGTTTAAAAGTTTCAATTGATTAAGATTGAATAAAATTAAAAATTTTAAAAATAATTGAAGAAAATTATTATTAAAGATTTAAAATTTAATTAAAAAAGAAACTCTTAAATGAAAATTAAACTGTTTGTTTTTATTTATAAAAATTAATTATTTTATGAAAACCAATCAATCAATTAATAACTATCGATTTTAAACAAGTAAAAGAATTTTTGTGTTTAATTTTTAAAACATTCATATTAATGGTATGTTAAATTTGTAATTGACTTATGGACCCACACAAAAAGAAAAATTAGATCTCAAATAAGTCCAAGTGAAGTTCCATTCTAAAACTAATAGACAATAGGCGAAGTAGCCCACTGGACTTATATGTTAGTCTTATTTCTCTCTTTTTTCAATATAGGACACTTATGTGTGAGTATTCTCAATACTCCCCCTCACATGTGAATCTCTTTTTACTTGGAAAATCTGGAAAGGTACGTAGACAATCCTCATCAAGGTTGAACTTTTGATTAAGATCAAATAGACTCCCTCCGATGGCAAACAATACTGCTGGATTACTTGCTCTATGCAAACTTCAATTCTTTCTCCAAGAGCTTAAATAATAGATCCCCTTTTGGGATAAATAGTAGGCCAAGATCTTCTTCGGCTCTAATATAATGTTAAATTTACAACGGACCTATGGGTCTACAGGAGAAAAAAAGTCAGATCACACCCAAGCTTAAATAAGGTTCATTCTAAAATTAATTGACAATAAGTAAAGTAATCCATTAAACTTATATATTAGTTTTCTTTCTTTTCTTTTATTTAATATAAGATACTTAAATGTGGCCGGTTTGAAGATTTTCCAATGAAGTTCGGCAGTATCCAACCATAATCAGGGCCAATCGTTTTTGCGTCTCCGTACAAATATGGATAACATTTGGGGTCGTTTATTTGGAAATTTCTTATCGTTGAAAATTCATATTCACAAACGTTCTTGAGTTTCAGTCAATAATTGGGGGTCCTGGGCCTGCTTTATTACCAAATTAGACAGACGCCATATAAGATTAGATGCCTTTCGGCTTGACCGCTACCCAATTTAGCATTAACTAAACCAAGTCATAGTTTCATTTTCATTTTCGTGCTAGTAATTATCCCTCTCCTGTATTAATTAAAAGTGTTGTAGACGCGTCGTTTTGGTCGTCGACTAATACTTTCATTGAATCAATGCGATTTCAGTCAAAAACTAGTAATTTGTTTAAACTTTACTTATCTTCTAAGCGGTAATGTCACAGGCTTGGACTGCTTGTGTGTGCAAAGGCTACTAGGCCATACCATCCTTTGGCTCTGTCTTTTTTGCTGTTTGATTTGAACCCTTTAAAAGAATAATTTTAAAATAAAAAATGGATGGAAATTCACTTTTTTCTTTTTATTCACGAGTTGTCCTATGAGAATCTCAACTATAGGAAGGGACCTTTAAGCCATCCACACGTAGACTAATCCCCGTTTGAGTCGGGTAGGTCCCTTGCGGGAGGCAAAGCTCTGGCCTCAAGTTTTAAAAAGTTGCATACAAGAGGACAGTTTGAACCCGTGACCTTACTTAAGTCAAGAGAACTCCTTACCAACTTACTTGATAAGCCGAGTAAGCCACTTTAATAGCATTCTTGGTTATGCAAAGTCCACTCATCAACCACCTTCCAACTAAATTTAGTTGCAATCGACCAATTATTGCCGGTCTCGTACCCCACGGCAGGCCACTAGTACCAATGGCTAAAGTTTTGATTAAGATGGGAATGTACAAAATGAAAAGTTGGATAAGGCAGCAATGGTTATGGATGAGATCATAAAACGTCCATTCTTTGATCACAAATCAACGGAAAAATCCTTTATCATTATCGAGTGCTCTTAGCTCTAAAGCCAATATCTTCATCACAAGTTTTTGACTAATGAAATCGATCGTAACAATGCAAATAGTATATTTCAAACTAGGGTCATTACATTGAATCGTGTAATTTAATATTTTCAACTTCAATTATCATATATTATTAGTTGTTGATTAAACAGTATCATTTTAAATTCCTAATGCTTTAGCCTTTTTAAGTTAATTTGGACTCAACTTGATGGAAAATAATTTATAATACTAAATTAGGATCACCAAATCAACAAACTGAGGTCTTTAGTCCCTGCTTGGATAGGCTTATATCAGTAGACTTTTTGTCAGTATAGCTTTTCTAAAAAGAATTTTTTTAAGAAGTCAGTTAAGTGTTTGACTGTAATTTAAAAAAGAGCTTTTTTTGAAAGAGTTTCATACAATAGATTGTATTGCAACATAAAAATAAAAAGTATTTTTAGTTTTAACTATATTTTATTTTGTAATAAAAATTATTTGTGTATATAAATATTATTTAAAATATATTAAACAATATACAAAGTACAATATATTAATTATTATATAATTTTAAACGATATGAAATATAAATGAAAATATATCTAACCAAATCTTTTAAATGGATTATAATATAAGTAAAACTAATATAAAAAATAAATATTAAAATATATATGTTACGGTTTGATCTAATTGCAATGTATGCGACTTGAATCCCACATTGCTTAAATACAAAATTGATATGGGATTTATAAGGACTTTGGATTCTTTACTCTCATAAGCTAGCTTTTGGGGTGTGACTCTCATAAAGTTCTTATCAATTGCTATCAGAGTCGGTCTTGGATTGGTAGCCTGGGAGTGCCAGCCTTGACTAACGTGACCGTGATCAACAAGGATCTTAGAGTGGTGACCCATGGAGTGGTGACCTGAAAGTATCAGCCGTGACCAACATGGCTGTGACCAATGAGAACATTGGTCCTTAAGGGGGGACGAATGTTACGGTTTGATCTAATTGTAAGATATGAGACTTGAATCCCATATTGATTAAATACAAAATTGATATGAGATTTATAAGGACTTTGGGCTCTCTACCCTCATAAGCTAACTTTTAGGATATGACTCTCCTAAAGTCCTTATTAATATAAAAAAATTAAATAATATTATATAAATCTCAAAATAAATGTAAGAATGTATTTGTGGATATCGTGAGAATTATGTGTAAAACTTAAAAGGTAAATAGAATTAAAAAACAAGCTCATTAATTGATTAGAAAAATCTACCTTAAAAAGTACTTTTTTGCAAAGCTCATAATTTGAATTTCTCAAAAAACTATATTTCAACTTCTAAAAAATTTATTTCTATGAAAAAAATAATTTTTAATTTTACAGGTAAACATTTAATTTTCTTAAAAACAAGGTTTAAGGTGAAAAAAAAATTAACTTACCTTCTAAAAATTGAACCAAACAGTCACTTGATTGCTTATACACGAAGCCTCAGGTACATAGAAAACAGAAAGAGGCTAAACTCACGAGGCAGTAGCTGTACTAAAATATTTTGTGCAAGCTGGATTAGAATTTCTCGGAATGTGGAATTAAAATGATTGGTTGATGTAATAGTAATTAAAAGACGCTACTTAGTCAATAAGGCTTTGCAGGATTCACATTTCTTATTCTTTTTTTTTGGTTCCCCAAAAGTGACGTGTTTTACACTGGAGTGACAATGCTTGCTTTGTGATCTTTCAGTGAAACAATGCAGAAAAGAGCAAAAGTGGTTATCCACAACTTTACACCCAATTTGTGTTCATAGATTCCTTGCACACTAATGGCTACCGAGTTGAATTTCTTGGTCACATATGCTACCTTTTTTTGTGCATGACATTGATGCCTAGTGATGCTTCTTCTTTAATTCATTACACTTTTTCCTTTAGGCAGTCAAATCTCGGCACAGTGTAAAGGACATCCGATCATGTTTCTGGAATTATGAGAAGGGGTAGACATGCATGAGCACCATAGTTACGTTTCATAGATTGCAACCCATATACAGCTTAGTGGAAACAGCTTATCACATGGAAATAGTTGGCTTTCGGGTCTCCTGCTAATTCAACTTGCATGAGACATCGCTTTTATCCTGTTCCGATATTTGGCGGGGTTAATTTGGATCCTAAATTAGAAGAAGTGAAGAACCTTTCAACTTCTAAGGTACTCAAATTTCAAAGTAATTTAATCAAGAATTTTTAAATCTTTTACCTTCTTATTATATTTTAGTAAAATATTATTTTTTTATTTCTATTTTTTTTACTATCTTCATCGAAGTCAAATACATAAAAATATTTGAAACTTGATTTTTTAAAAACCCTTTAAAGGAAACACCTAAAATGAACATACAATAATCCTAATTATGGATTGTTAATCTCGAAATATGATAATAAGTGATAGAGATGGCAATAGACTGGCTGTGCAATTTTGTTAAAATAAAATTTTAAATTATATGGGAGATTAGTAATAGGAATGGGAATGAATATAGTGAGGCATGTGAATGGATACTATCATTATAATTATGATAGTTGGTTAAAAGGAATAAATGATTATCATTATTATTGATAGTAGTTGGTTTGTAAAAAATAATATAATTAATTAATTAAAATATTGTAATTATAATATTTTAATTAATGAATAAATTATATTTCAATTAATTATATTGTAACTAATTAATTATTTTTAATTATTTATATTTTAATTAATGAATGAATTATATTTTAATTAATTATATTTTAATTAATTATAATGTGCTTAATTAATTAATAATAATAATTTAATTTAATTTATTTTGATTAATTAGTATTAAAAATATTTTTTAAAAAAATGAGTCTCTACTAAAGAATGAGTTTCATTCTTCTACTAAATGAAAAATATAGAGAATTCCTTCAAAGTGAGATATCAAACTATTATCTCTATAATCATAATCAATAACAGCCATTCACTTTTCCATCCTTACTCAATAATTCTTTCTTAAATCCATCAATCAAGCGTTCCCTTAAAAATTGTCATCCTCGATCAATGAGCCCATTGACCCTAGCTAACTATTGAGAACAAGAGTGCAAGTTGGTGTTAGGAGCAATGTACCTCGAAATACGAATTCTTCTAACCACAGGTTCACTTCTTCATCGACATACATGCTCTACTTGGCCAAATGGAGACTATTCGTGGCTCGTATGTATTATTATTCACCTAGCTAGTTTCCAAAGAAGCTCATCTTTTCCACGGCATTTGAGAGTTGAGGACGATATAGTTTGTGATTGGATGCACTGTTTGGTGGTCAAAAAATTGCTGAGTAACGGCGATCGGTTGGAATAGAGCGTTTCATGCTACAAGAGATGACGAGCTAACTCCAAAAACCCGTGGCCTTCGTTGGTTTGATTCTATTTAAGGCCAAAAGTATAAAGCTGGAGGTAGCTAGGAATGAATCATTTCGTACATGACTTACGTGTAAACCACTCAATCCTTACTCGTAGTCATTGCCTTGGCTTGCCTGGGAAGAAAGGTAAAGGTGAGTTCAATAATTAGACATAACAATTAAGAACATGGTAGGCTATGGCTATATATCTAGCAAAGCGGAAGTTATCATTTCTGTTCGTCTGATGCCATTGTTAACCACTAAACATGTCACGAGAATTACTAATCCGCACATCATCTGGAAATGGGATTTCAGACTTGTCGGGTCAGGTTTTGTTGCCTATTGGGCAGTTTTCTATGAAGGATAAGAGAAATAGTACAATGATTTTCAGTGTCATTATTGTTATAGCCGAGAAAGGACCGCTCAAAGCACGTCATTGTTTTTGGTTTGTCGGCGCAGCCATAATAACAATTATCGAAACGGACACTATTTGTACGACCCAAGTTAAATCAACAGTGGCTTTAGTTCAATTTAGGATATATGTGTATTTTTAATTTTTTATAACATAAATTTTCAGTTAAGCATGTGAATTCGACGAGAAGACGAAGGTTAGAGGGGAGTTTCTTGATCGATTCAGATTCCGTGCCTACGAAGAGTTGGTGAACCACTTGGACCCTTGGGGTTGGTCCGGTTGGAGACGAGACATTTTTGGACCAGATTTTAACAAGAAGCTTTAGACGTAAAAGTGAGCCGTGACAAGAAAGAGTTTGGTTATTTTATTTGGCTCTACTCGGATGTGATTGATTTTAGATTCCAAACTACAACAACCGGTTAATTTCAATTTTGTTCCTTCCAGGCGTGGTTCATTAATCAGTTGCAGAATCTCATAAAATCCTTAACTCGTGATTTCAATTATTCTCGTGTGTCTTGCATGATTTAAGTTCGGTGTGGCTTAGAAGTGAAGCAAGTAGCAACCAAGACCTCTTCAATCCAACATGAATTAGTCTAATGAGCAATGTAATGAATGAAAGCCTATCAGGCACAATGGGACGGCTCGCTCATGTGACGCTTCAGTTGTCCTTCAACCTGTGTCGTCTTTGTTGTGAATTGCGATGTGTTGTTCATATGATATGGGGTCGGCGGGTGGTGGGGCTTGGACGTATTTGCCGCCCCATATCCAATTCGGTTGGATTGTTATAAGATGCAATTATTTGAGTCTCTCTCAAGCTTATCAATAACACTCGTTAATTAAGGCTCTCAAGACACAGTACAAATGTAAAGTTTTCTAAGCAACCAAATTTCAACCATTCTCATCTTTTCTTCTCCAACCACTCCTTAAACTTTGAAAATAATGTCAATGACTCCGTGCCCACTTTCTGCTTCCAATCTCTTTCTCCTTGTGACCATTGAAGTCTCGATAACTACTACTTGATCATGGATTTTCTTGGCCAATGTCGTACATATGCTTTTTGGAGTTTGGTTCTTTTGCATGCTGGCCTCAAATTCCCATACCGGACACGGCTACACCATGTATTAGCCTCTGTCAACATTTATCTGTAAAATGGAGTTGACCAAATTATATTAAAATCATAATAATGATAATATACGTGATGCACATTAAAATCATGTAAAATACGTAAAGTCAAGTCCACACGTTCACATTGTTACGTAAACAAGTTGTTGGTCAAATTTCTGGTAACAATATTCGTACTTGAAAAGCAAATTAAAAATGATGTCATGTATTTCGTGTACAAGTTAATTAGAACAATGTTTAATTGATTATTCTTTAATTTAATAAAAAAATGTAAGTTTAAACTATCAAACTTGACGAAATTAAATTTTAAATTTTAAAAAATCTAATTATATTTAAATCTAAATTCATTACTATTTCCCTAATCTACGGTCGGTTGACTAAAAAAATAAATGTACTTAGTTCATATGATTCTCCACTTTGTAATAATTTATATTGTATATATTATTTTTTTATTTTTATAAAGAGGTTATTTTTTTGACTTAAATCTATGACCTTACGGTCACAAAGGATCAACTTTACCAGTTACTTCAAAGCTTACTCTTTTTAAGACGAACTAATTACTGTATTGACCGTCCAATCAAAAGTTGAAACTTGTAATTAGACCATGTTTGGAATCCAAGCGAGATGCTAGTGGATGTCCTTCCCAAAACAAGCATTGATAGACTAATTAGATGCAATCTATTAGTTTATTGACCGTCCGATCAAAATATGAAACTTGTAATCAGGCCATGTTTGGAATCCGAGTGGGATGTTAGTGGATGTCCTTCCCAAAACAAGCATCGATACCGGTTATTCCAAAACTCACTTTTTCTTAATTAACTAATTAGATTAAAACTTATTACTGTATTGACCGTCCGATCAAAAGATGAAACTTGCAATCAAACCATGTTTGGAATCCAGGTGGATGTTAGTGGTGGTCCTTCCCAAAAACAAGCATGGAAAAAGCAGCAAAATATATTTTGTTTTATCTACCAAGAAGAACCCATACATTTCCTTTGATGTGTATAGCATAGGCATTTTATTATGTCGGCGTCCAATTACATTAACCCTTTATCTCAACTAATCCCTTTGTGGCTCGTTAGGCATATGTCGCTTTCTCTGCCGTATCATCATTTAATTCGATTTAAAAAAGCCTCACCAAATCTCCCACGGTCCAATCAATGTCTCCCACGTACATATCCATCCCACCAATTGTTACACAAGGTGGGTGTAAATCATGTTACCTTAGCACTCCTTTGTTCTCACATCTACACACAGGAGACCAATTAGGCATCTCTCTAGCATAATCATAAACCAATAATTCATTTTTCATGCCCAAGACCCATTTATCAGACCATGTTTGCAATATATCAATTAACCTTTAGAATTCGAAGAAAGAGTGACGCAATGAAGAACACCGATGTGATGTATTGCGTTATTTAGTATTTACATTCATTTATTATTATTATTATTATTTATTTTTCGAAATGGAGAGTAATATATATATATTTATATTATTTATTATTACCATTATTGTGCAAAAGTAACAGAGGGACCACTTCAACGCCAACCAAACCGTATGGCATCCGCAAGTTATACATTGACCACACGTGACCAGCTGGCTACGTAGCAATAAGGAACACATAAAAAAATATTAAATCCTAATTATTATAGGAGATTCCATAAATTTTAATTCCAATCAGATATTAAATTATTTTCATACACCGATGAGAGTGGAAGGCACTCCACATTGGATGAATAAGAAGACTTTGTATATTATACCCTTTTTTTTTTTTTTGAAACTGTATATTATACCCATATATACATACATGTACGCACCTTTTTTTATGCTTCTGTGCATCGCGTAATCAACTGGCCTCTTCACGTCAGGGATGGGGACTCTCATGCGTTTCAATGAATGAATCGAATAAAACAAATAACAATAAGAAATTATAAATTAATAATTTTGTTTACGATAAGAGGCGTCGTTGTTGCTATTATTATTTAGATACAAAATATGAAATAATTAGAAAATAGCGAGTACGTATTTAGGCCCTACCATTTAGGGTTCTTCTAGGTCAGGCGCAGGCGCTCCCGAGTAGTAACAGACACTAGTTTAGATTTTACCCAACCACCCCTCTCATTGGTACAACAGAAGAAATATATACATACTAGAATATACAATTCTCCACAAAGGCAAAAGCAGCCTTTCGGCCCCATCATGTCCTTTTCTTCCATAGTCCATGCCACACTATCTTTCTTCTCTCTAACGCTTTTACCTTGACAACAAAAGCCTCTATCTTGAATCCATTTTCGATTAAGTGTATGATCGGATGGATTTATATCAGTAAAATTTTTAATAATTAAATTTTTGTTAGTAAAATTATTTTAAGAAATTTTTTTCTAAAAAGTCAGTCAATTGTTTGATTATTATTTAATTTTTTTTAAAAAAGAGCTTCATACAATAGACTGTTTGATAATATAAAAATAAAAAATACTTTTAATTTTAACTATTTTTTATTTTATAATAAAAATTATTTATGCATATAAAAATTATTTTAAATATATTAAACAAGAAGTAAAGTACAATATATTAATTATTATATAATTTTAAACCATATAAAACATAAATAAAAATATATCTAACTAAATTTTTTATATGAGTTATAATATAAGTAAAACTAATATAAAAAATAAATATTAAAATATATAAAAAGTCAAATAATATTATATAAATCTCAAAATAAACATAAAGATGTATTTGTGAGTATTGTAAGAATTATGTGTAAAACATAAAGGTAAAAGAAACTAAAAAATAGACTCATTAATTAATCAGAAAAATCTACTTAAAAAAGTGATTTTTTAAAAAACTTCAAATTTGAACTTAAAAAATAATATTCCAACTTTCAAAAAAGCAATTTTTATAAAAAAGTGCTTTTTGAATTTTAAAATTAAACACTTAATTTTCTTAAAAATAACTTTTGAAATGAAAAAAATACTTATTCACTCTTCAAAAGCTGAACCAAATAAGCACTCAAATCATGCGCGACTTAAAAAGGTACTTCTGGCTATTTTGTGTTTGGCCATATTTGAGAGGATACAGATTTAATCAATTAATTTTTTGGAAAAATAATGGTTGAAACTTGAAAGTGCAAAATTGGACGCAACATGGAAGAGGTAGGGACGAGGAGTACAACAAATACAGCTGAGCTGATTTCCCAACGCAAAATAGACAGCTCTCTGTGGTGTGGTGCAGCAGAAAATAGTTGATAGGCCAAATTGCCCGTACGATTGTCCCATGTTTCACTCTCCGCTTTCCTCTCCACTCACCACTCTCCACTCTCCACTCTTCAGGCTCAGGGGACTCTACCCTACTTATTTATCACTAGGAAAGTCAACACACAAGAGGGATCCATCCTTCCTCAATTCTCATACATAACACTCACTAATATTATCTTTTTAAAAAAATTATTTAAAAATAATAACAAAAATTAAATCGATAAGATAAAAAGATTTAATATTTAAAGAATTTAACTAATTAAATATTGAATGAACTTGAAGATGAATCTTATTAATTTAAAGTTTAAATTAAATAAAAATTAATTAATTATTTTTAAATTAACTGATTAATTAATAAATTAATTAATTTTTAACAACAAAAGTTAAAAACAAATTGAAAAGTTGATTAATTCAAAATTTTTTAACACTCAAACTGTTCGAACTGATTTTATTTTTTCATGATAGGTTAAAACTATAATTTAAAAGTAAAGATGCCCATTTCTAATTTGATGTGTATTTAAGGAAAATTTAATTTTTATAATTAAAAAAACACCAATTCAAATATTTAAATATTATTAATTTTTATTATAATTTGAGATTGAAGATCCAAAGTGAATATCTTATTAGTTTGGATCACAATCTAAAAGGAAGGGAGTTAATAGTATATTTTAAACTTTTGGCGTGTAACTTATGCCAATAATTGATTATGTTAATGTCAAATTTTGATTAATTATTTATTATTTGAAAGCTTGAGAGAATGTAAAATAAAATAATTATTATATTATTAATGGACATGGATATAGGGGCAGATGGGGAGGGTAGAAAAGTAAAAGAAGACATGCAGGCAAGCCGCTTTGTACATGTCACTATTTATTTTCTTCTTCTTCTTCATCTCCTTCTTCTCTTTCTCTTTCTCTTCAGCCTTCTTCTCTTTTTTCCTTTGTTTTTTTTAGTGTATTTAGGTATTTTCTTTTTTGTACTCGGCCCTAGCGAACCCACACAACAATATTAGTACTAGTTGTCCTCGAATCTCTCCTTTCACTACACCTTCGGATCCTGAAAACAAAAGCAAGAGGACCCATCAGCCCACACACTCACTCGCACACGCAATCAAAACTCGACCTTTACATATACGAATTTGATGTATATCTATCATCTATTTTATCCATCATCATTCATTTGAGAGAACAGGGAAGCGAACCCCGTCTTTTGGGTCGTGGATTCGCTTGTTGTGGTAGAATTCCAAGCACCCGTTTCCACGTTTCTTCTCCTTCACGCGCACTCTCTGTGTCCTCTTTTTTTCTGTTCTTTTCTGGGTTTCGTTTGTTCTGGACTTTTTTTAATTTTTCTTCTGTTTCTGTTTCGGTTTCTGCGTGGTGTGTAGTGAGAATTTTGTATCTTTTTGCAGGCTGGGTGTTGGTGATAATGTGGTGTGCATAGTGGGTTGTTGTTCTGCTATGGATTTGTCTTTTGGGGGTGAGTTATTTTGTTTAGCGCTCAGCTTTTGATTTGTTTCTTTGATTCAATTCTTTCGGTGCTTTATGGAGCTTTGAGACTCATCATGCAGGTTCTGGCTGGTAAAGGTGAAATCTTTTATTGCATCTGGGCTTTGTAGCAGAAATAGATTTAATTTTTGTTCGCTGTTTGAAGTTCTTTTTGGCGTTCATAACAATTATTTGTATTGCTATTTGGATTGAAGAGATTTGCAGATCTTTGGTTGTTGATTTTTGGATAGTGATAGGATTTAATTTCAGCAATCTCTGCTAACATGTAGAGTAGAGCCTATTATGGTGGGTGAATAGCTGAGATTGGTTAGCTGCATTTTGTCTCTTCGGAAAGTAGGTGTTCTTTATACAATATTTTATCCCTGCATTACATGGATTTGGTAATACTTGCAATGGAACAAGCAAGCTCATGCTATAAAAAGGGAATTTTATCTTTCGGTTATGGTGGCAGTGAAAGGATTGGGAGGAGGCACATCAAAGTCAAACCAAGTTTCTTGCGAATCTTGAGGATTTTTTTTTTTTTTTTTACCACGATTAGTGACCCTTTAACCCAATAGATCGGTCACTTTGCTAAAATCTACATTATGTGATGTAGTTGGAACATCTTTGTTAATGCAAGTCAACGCTATGTACTTTTTCTGGTTCAACTTGTTTTTCGTTGTAGTTATTTTTTAAATAAATGAATGATAAGAAACTAAGACCATGCTTTTGACAGGGGCTTTTGTCTGTGTGAAAGCAGAGATAAGTTGACTTTTTTCTTGGCATATATTTAGCTGCTTTCGTGTTTTTGCTTAGAATGTAATCTTTGATAAATGGATTCTCATTCACTCAAAAATTCTTTCCTTTTCTTTCTTTGACATCGTGACTTTTGTATGGTCTATTGGTTGACTTACATTTCCTCTTTGTTGGCCTTAGGAGGTGCACTTGATCCATCAAAATGCAGTAAGTTAAGCATGGATGAGAAAAGAGAACTTGTATACCAATTATCAGAGTGGTCAGGTACCCCTGAAATGCTACAGTCATGGAGCCGCCAGGAGATTTTGCAGATCCTCTGTGCAGAGATGGGAAAAGAAAGAAAATATACAGGTTTGAC
Source organism: Erythroxylum shatona (assembly GCA_027568895.1). Classification (NCBI taxonomy): domain Eukaryota; kingdom Viridiplantae; phylum Streptophyta; class Magnoliopsida; order Malpighiales; family Erythroxylaceae; genus Erythroxylum; species Erythroxylum shatona. The sequence continues at coordinate 1,099,627 of JAOSBK010000008.1, forward strand.
AAAGTTGAAAATCATAGAACACCTCTTGAAAATTGTTTCTGAGAAGAAATCTGGCGACTCGGGGGCTGCGACAAATGCTGACAAAGAATCATCACCTGCCCTTGCCCAGCGAGCTTTGAAAAGGCAAAGAAAAGCCGATAACCCATCACGATTTCCGGTTGAAGTAAACTATCAGTTATCTGCCAACAGTGGCGGTGAGTTAAGTAACACTGTATACTGCAAAAACTCAGCCTGCAGAGCTACGTTAAGACAAGATGATGTATTTTGCAAAAGGTGCTCGTGTTGCATCTGTTATCAATATGATGACAACAAGGATCCTAGTCTGTGGTTAATTTGCTGTTCAGAGCCTCCATTTCAAGGCATTGCCTGTGGCATGTCCTGCCATCTTGAATGTGCCTTCAAACATGAAAATTCTGGCATTGGTAAAGATGGATGTCATGGGAAACTTGATGGGAGCTTCCGCTGCATAGCCTGTGGAAAAGTGAATGACTTGCTTGGGTAAATATTCTCTTAACTATTTGTTTGCATGTGTTGGTCCTTCTTGCTACGCCTAATTATTGATAGTTTGCATATTTTCTTATTCTTTGATGAAGTTTTTCTAAATTGCACTTTTGTCCTTATGGTATAAAGCCATTGACATAAAAGTGCCTCCACTCTTCATTGTTGTGTTTTGTGAGTAGCTCAGCTGGCATGGGGAAGAGATTGATAGGGAGGGGCTTGGCTTCGGTACTTATTGTTATCTCTCTAATCTTGTGCATCGGTTAATGTGAAAAGTTATTCTTTTGGAGAGCAGAGGAGCCGGATCCAGCGTTCATGATTAAACTTGCACAGTTCCATTTGTAAAGCTCTGCAAATTTTTAAACAAATTTTCAGATACCAGGATATAGGATTAGCTTGTTATAATTTCAGAATATATAAGGTGCTAATTAGCGAAACCCTATCCCAAGTGATTTGTTAGCTAATGTTGTTTAATATAGGATTCATTTGTTACAAATTCTTCTATTTTTGTATTTTTGAAAACTAAACATAAATGTTAGTTAACTGTTACTTGTTACTTAATTGAATGCAGATGCTGGAGAAAACAGCTGATAAAGGCAAAGGACACTAGACGCGTGGACATACTATGCTATCGCGTATCCCTGAGCCAAAAGCTTCTGAATGGGACTTTAATGTATAAGAAGCTCCATGAGATTGTGAATGAAGCTGTGAAGAAGCTTGAAGTTGAGGTGGGTCCACTAACTGGCATTCCAGTTAAGATGGGACGAGGCATTGTGAATAGGCTTTCTTCGGGACCAGAGGTTCAAAAACTTTGTGCTTATGCTTTAGAGTCCCTAGACAAAATACTTTCCAGTAATATTTTGCTTCCACTGCCTGATCCTAGGATTAAAGGTAATAATTCTTCTGCACTTTGAGCATGCCTATTGACCATATTTAACAAATAGAGTTATGACACTTGTTCATGTTGCACAAGTTCATGTTGCACAAGTTTGATTTAGTTTTATTAAGTTAAAGACAGCTGAATTTCCTGACTTTTCATTTTGCTTTTGAGGCGTATGGTTGTTATGCTGAGTAATGGAAATTCTTTAGATTTTTGCTAACAGATATTTGGTGTTTGGTCTGCATATTGGTTTATCAGTTGTTTAACTTATGAGGACTACCACATGCCTTCTTTCTTATTTGATTTTATGAATTTTCAGATTCAAAATCAATTTCTCCAACTGCAATCAGATTTGAAGACGTCTCTGCAACTTCTCTTGCTCTGGTTTTGGGTTCAGAAGGTTGTTTGTTTGATACAGTTGTTGGTTACAACTTGTGGCATTGTCGGGCTTCTGATCAGGATTATCCATTAGAACCGACTTGCACAATACATCTTCCAAATAAAAGGTTCATTGTCACTGGTCTGTCTCCGGGTACGGAGTACTGTTTTAAAATTCGTTCGTTCAATGATTCAACCGAACTTGGAATGGTTGAAGTTCATTTCTCAACTAGTCCTCTGGATGAAGCACCGAGCTCCTCACTGGTAGAAAGAAGTCACAGCCCAGCAACCAATTGTAGTAGCCTATCTAACCCCTCTTCTGTGGAAGATGAAACTAATCACAATACACCATGCAGTGAGCAGATTGTCAATCGGGCGGACAAATATCATGGTTATTCTAAGGACGGTGATAAAGTCATATCTGCTAATACGTCGAATGGCACTATAAACAGTGCTTTCATGGGTGAAGAAGGGACCCGGGCAGATGCAGTCCCATTGTCAGACGATGAACATGCTGTGCGAATAAGTGGCTCCAAGCCCACTGTGCAGAAGCTTGATAGCAAGCATTCATCTGAGGTCCAAATTATGGAGGATATGAGAACTGATAAAGGGTTGGATATCCCTATTCGTACAGGCATGGAATGTGTTCCATTTGTGGGTAATTTAGATGCTAGCTTGCCTATCACTCCCTGCAAGCTGGAAATACTCAAGGACGTGCAAGGAAGAACTGCAAGATCCAAATCCAGCAACAGGGATCTATTGATTGGGACATCGAAGGGGGAGGGGCCACAAGATGGTAGCACATCAAATAAGAGAAATGGTGAAAGTCGAGATGAGGAATGCACAGCGTCAGATAGAGATTTCGAGTATTACGTGAAGGTAGTCAGATGGTTAGAATGTGAGGGTCACATTGAAAAGAATTTTAGGCAAAAGTTCCTTACTTGGTACAGCTTGAGAGCTACTCCACAGGAGATAAGAGTTGTTAAGGCATTTGTCGATACATTTATCGAAGACCCAGCATCTCTTGCAGAGCAGCTTGTGGACACATTTTCAGAATGTATTTCAAGCAGGAGGTTATCTGTTGTCCCAGCTGGTTTCTGCATGAAGCTTTGGCATTAGCAGTTCTTATTCTGTGTTTTATTACTGGGCCAGATAGGTTTTGCATGCAAATCCACGAGGGGTTTGTGTGGCAGTAATTCTTTAGACCGCCATTTAACATTCTTCTTAATTCAGACTACCTGTCATTTACAACTGTCATCAGCATTTGCCATTCTTATGATGTAAGAATGTCGGAATTCATTTTGTTCTATAATACAGTGACCATCTCATTCATCAACAGTTTGAAGTCCAAATCTATTGCATGTAGAAATATTGGATAATTTGGCATCTGTGTTTACTCTAGAGATTTAAGCACTAGATATTCACATTTCGTCATCATATACGCAATTTGCAAATCGTATAGAAAGATTGGATGCTTTCATTCGTCGACGACCTTCTCCATGACCCGAATTCTCTCAAATCCTCCGATTCTTGCGCTTATGGACGATTGCAAAACCTTGATGCAGCTAAAGCAAATCCATGCACAAGCAATCGCCAGTAATTTGGCTGCTTTCACCTTCGTAACCAGCAAAGTTTTGGCCTTCTGTGCTCTTTCTCAACATGGGGACATAAAGTACGCGCGAGCTGTTTTCCATCAAATCCAGAGCCCCAAAGCTTTCCACTTCAATACCATGATGATGGGTTTCAGTCAAAATTGGCAATTTGAAAATGGTTTTTCACTTTTTGCCCATATGCGTCGTGAGAGCATCGAACCAAATGCCCGCACCTTTACGAGTTTGGTTAAATGTTGCGTTTCATTATCTTGGCTTGGTCAAATACGAAGTCAAATTCTCAAGTTCGGGCATAGTAATGATGTTTACGTGATTAGCTCCACCATCAGTATGTACTCCAAGTGTGGAGCAACGAGACTTGCTCGTCAAGTTTTTGATGAATGTTTAGATAAGAACGTGGTTTGTTGGACTAGTCTGATTAGTGGGTACTTCGGGAATGAACTGGTGAGTGAAGCGCGTGATGTGTTTGATGCAATGCCGGAGAGAAATGAAGTTTCTTGTAGTGCAATGATTTCTGGGTATGTTCGAATGGTTATTTCAATGAAGCAATTGGGTTGTTTCGAGAGTTCAAGAGTCGTGGTAACGTGATGTTTAAAGGGTCTCTTCTGGTCAGTGTTCTTAATGCTTGTGCAGCAATAGGAGCTCTTGAAGAAGGGAAATGGGTTCATTGTTATTTAAATGATAATGGTTTTAAGAATGATCTCAAGATAGGAACTGGGTTGATTGATTTCTACACTCGATGTGGGTGCATAAAAGATGCAGTTGAAATATTTAGAAAGATGCCACATAAAGATGTAATGACATGGAGTGCTATGATCTTGGGTTTGGCCGTGAACGGAGAGCATGAGATGGGACTTGCGTTATTTTCGGAGATGGAAGAATGGGGCCCTAAACCAAATGCCGTAACTCTTGTGGGAGTTCTCTCCGCCTGCAATCACAGAACTCTGGTAAGTGAAGCATGGCGATTCTTTGGACGTATGACTAAGGTTTACGGTATAACACCTTCAATTGAGCACTATGGATGCCTGGTTGATGTTTTGGCTCGCTCTGGGCGAGTGAAGGAAGCAGAAATAGTAGTCAATACCATGCAAATGAAGCCAGATGGAGCTATATGGGGATCTTTGCTTAATGGATGTGTGGTGCATGGCCATATTGAGGTTGGGAAGAGGATAGGGAGGAATTTGATCCAACTAGAGCCTCAGCACAGTGGACGGTACGTTCTGCTAGCAAATATGTTTGCCAAAAAAGGCAACTGGGATGAAGTATTGAAGCTAAGAGAAACGATGGAGGAGAGGGGAGTGGTTCCTATTTCTGGTTGGAGTTTCGTCGAGATTGATGGAGTTGTTCATAAGTTTCTTGTAGATGACAAGTTCCATTCTTATTCAAGAGACACCTACGAAGTTGTGGATAAACTCAGTAAGCAAGCTGAGTATTATGTTCTGCTGGATGAGTGCTAATTAAAGGGCTAGCCAAGCCTGGCTTTTGGCGTCCAGACCACTGATCACCCAATTGCCATGAGTGGTTAAAGAAGAATAAAAGGTTATCGGTTAGGTACGTAGAGACAGGTTTTCTTATATTAAATTAAGTTGTTTCCGTATCTTAGACAGCTGGTGTCAAAATCCTGACACGGACAAGCTAGTGGGCTGAACAGGCAGGAAATGGTGATGAAACCAAAGCTGAATAGTCCAATACAGCTCTCCACATCTCGTAGCCATCGTCCTCCTACTAGCAGCGTCCTAACAGACCATACATCAGCTCACAGGTACCGAAGCCAACCCCTTTTGTCTTTTCCTTGGAACTGTTTTTATCACCATCCCAAATATACTTTTTAAAGTCGCTTATGCTACCAAGTTGCTCTCTACTCCCTCCTTATTCATCTTTACTTTTCTCAGGACAACAGTGTCAAGAAGATGTCTGCCGGAGTCTTTACAGCTCCAGTTGCCGGAAGTGGTTATCTCGGTTTAAAAGCCAGCTCAACAAAGCAGCTCTTCCCTGTCAAGGATTCCATCACATGGAGCCGCAAAACTGTTTCCAATGGTTCTAAAATTCAATGCATGAAGGTAAAATTGCCTATCCTGCACTGTTTCAGTCTCATAGGCATCCTTGTTAAAAGATCCTGATGTGCAATCTTATTTCTGGTTTTTGCATGTCGTTCTACGCTTGCACGCTGTGTTTGTTCACCAAATAAGACATGGAATCCAATCAATAACAAGAAGTTTGAAACCCTGTCCTACCTTCCTCCGCTCTCTGATGAATCAATTGCGAGAGAGATAGACTACATGCTTAAAAAGGGATGGATCCCTTGCCTTGAATTTGATGAGGTAATATCTTGATCGTGCTTTATTTGTATCTATCTCAATTGTACCATTCAAATTAGTAGATTAAACCCCTGGATAAGTGATATTGATATTATAGTTGCTTGGATGCCATCTTTTCCTGCTTGTGAAACATTAACATACCATTGACTGTTAATAATGTTCACTGGTTTGGTAGATGGGATATGTGCGTAGGGAGAATAGCAGGATCCCAGGTTACTACGATGGAAGGTACTGGACATTGTGGAAGCTGCCAATGTTTGGGTGCAATGACTCCTCTCAAGTCCTGACTGAAATTAGCGAGTGCAAGAAGACTTACCCAAATGCTTTTATTCGGTGCTTGGCATTCGACAGCAAGCGCCAAGTCCAGTGCATGGCCTTTGTAATCCAAAAACCTACCATCTCCAACGCCTAAACGGCACTTAATCTCCTGTATAACGCGAATAACTACGGTGGACTGGATCTGTAGCTTGTTTCTGGAGATTATAATATCATTAAATTACCAATAAGGTCTTTTGTTAAATGAATTCTGTTTGTTTATTAGTTAAATTGTTTGTTCTGAGATGACATGATTGGCAAGCACATGGTTTTGGGGGAGAAACCGGAGAGAGCAGCCGTGGTTTTGCTCAGGTGGGTCACAGTTAGATTTTAGTAATCTTTTGTTGATGCCAAGTGGTCAAGAGATGAATCATTTTAAGTGGATGGATGGACTTTCACTTTAAGTTCTTACTATTCCTCTCTTTTTGTATTGTAGTTGAGAGAATAGTTCTGAGGGGATTTTCCTGTGCCATGCCTGAATCTATCCTCCACTTTAATCTAAAAACGAAGATTAAAAGTTTGATGTTATTAGTCAAAAATATACGTTTTCTTTACTTTGCGAAAATTTAGAGAGAATCATAATATCTATTTGAAGAGAAGTTTAATAGTATACAATTTTACCGTTGTTAACTAAATAGATTATTTTCAATTAACTCACATGCAAATTATCATAAAATACAACAAAATAAAAAATAAATGTACATATATACGAAAAATAAAAACAATTAAGTAAATAAGTCAAATAAACATAAAAAATGTAATGAAGTAACTAATTACAAAAATGCAAAAATACAAATAAATAATAAAGAGAAACAAAAGTTAGTTAATAATAAAAATAGGCAAGAAAATACCAAAAAATAACCTGCGTACAAAACATTTCAAAGAGTAACAATAAAAGGTAAGATGAGAATACATATAGGAAAAGACTATCAATAGATTAATTATTCTGCTAAGTAGAAGACTGACTAGAAGGTAAATACGAAGCAATAAATGCATAGTACACGGATTCATATAACCTACGAGATTGCGAGTGTTCTCTTTAAAACAATAATCATGATTCATAATGAATTGAATTAGATAAATAATTTAAAAATTTGTACTTGTAGTAATATGTAATTGGTACAATATTATATAAATATCATTAATTTAAAATTAAAATTAAAATTATTATATGTTACTTATAAATATTGAGTTTAATTGAACTTTTTTCTTCATTTTTATATAGTTTAAAACTTGACCTTAAATTGCTCAATCTTAATTTTTAAAATACAAAATAATTATTCACTTTTCAAAACCAAATAAATTATGAAAATTTGTACTTGTATTTTTTCAGGAGGCTCGGAGTTAGCCCATTCTAACTTCTAAGTTGCTGCTAAAATAAATGATTTACAAACTCAATTGGTTCGACCAGTTAAATTTTAAAAATTTAAATTATTTAATAATAACTGTCGTGGTTAAAAACTGACGAGCTTATTAATTAACTAGTGAAATTTTATAAATTAGTAAGCTTTATAAATTAAAATAAATCAATTAATCTTTATTTAACAAATTTTTTTAATTAAATTTTGAAATCTTTAAATAAGGATAATCTCTTTCAATCATATTTTAAATTCTTTAATTTTATTTAATCTTTAATCTATTTTATGATATTCTAAGTTAAAATTTTTAAACCTTCGGACTGAAATGCATTCATTTAGCTAAATTATAGTAAAGACCAAAGATGAGTATGCAGCAGTCTTTTGGTAGTACTTGGGCCAATGTCGTAACCAGAAAAATAAAGCCCTTAATTCCGTAAGTAAGTCCGGTGAAGAACTATATCATATCATATACAAAGCCCAAGCCCAAGTGCTGTCCACATGTTTGGGTTGACTTGTCACTAAAAACAAAAAGAGGTCCAATGTTATCGCCTTGAGGATTCCAATTAGGGTTAAATTAACAGAACTTTGAATAAATTCCTCGTATGTATATATATTTATGATTTTTAATTTTTAAAAATATTTAAATTGAATTATTAATTTATTATAAAAATTATTTAAAATGAGAAAAAAATCTGTTTAACATTTACAAATTAGATGAAAAATTGGGCGTCAAATTTTCCTAATCCAAGACTTTGTTTCAACCATATTTTATGCCAAAAATAATGCCATTTTGAGTGTAAATAGATGCAGAACGACGTTTTTTTTGACACAAAATAAGATTTAAATAAGATATTAGGTACTGGTTAAATAAGGTATTAGGCAGAAATGTGGATATTATTTCGTGTAGGCTGATATGTCCCGTATCGGACCGGACCAAAATCGGTACGAAACTAATATTTGGATGTATTGTGTTTAAATATCAGTCAGTATCGACTGGTATTCAAAATATCGACTAAATATTATTCAATATCGAAAAATTTTAAAAATATGATTACCTTTTTACAAAATTTTCAAAAAATTTTAATGTCACCCTCCATCTCTCTCTCTTTCTCTCATGCCTCCTTTTCTCCTCATCTTTTTCAAAAAATTTTAATTAGTTATTTTATTTACTTCAATTT
>JAOSBK010000008.1:1117453-1143763 GCA_027568895.1 Erythroxylum shatona
AAATTAGTTTTTAAGTTGAGTAATTGAATATATAAATTTTAATTTATTAATTTTGAATATAACCTATCAAATCACATGTTATAATGTAAATTGGAACTTTTGAGGCTTAATGAGGAAAGTTTACGATACTGATTTGTACCGGTTGATACCGGATTAAAATTAATATGAAATAGAAAGTCGGTTGTATTGGATTTAAATATTGATTGGTATTGGTCAGTATTTAAAATACTAGCCGATAATGAAATTTTTAAAAAGTAGGACTTTTTTTCAAAAATTTTAAATTCTCCCTCCCTTTCTTCTTTTTTAAAATTTTTAAATTAGTTATTTTATTTACTTCAATTTTTTTAATTATTGCGAATTTTTATTTTTTATAAAATCATTTTATTACTAATAATGATTATAAATTAATAAAATTTAAAAAATAAATTATTTTTATTTAAATAAATAAATTAAAATTGTGATCGTTATTTATTATTATGATTTTTTTAGACAGAGTCAAAAATGTACAGTGCGACTGTACAATATGACAATAGACTATTTTGTAATTTTTAAAAATTCAAGAACTATTTTATAAATTTCAAAAATTACCCTAAACAGTACCTAATTTTAATCGGTACTAGTACAATACCATACTAGAACTCAATCTGGTATAATATTCGTAACATTGTTTCTGAGTGTGAACTTATAAATTCTCAAACCATTTTATTTAAAGTTATTACATTTTAGTATAACTCTTAGTAGTATTTTAAAAATTAAACTAAAAGTTAAACCCAATATTAAGATCTAAAAGATAATATTAGCCTATCATAAAATTTATTAAAAATATATAATAATTTAAAAATGAAAATATAATTGATCGATGTTATATTTAGTCATTAAAGAATTCAAAATTTAATTTTAATAAATTAAAAAATTATTTATAAAAATAATCATAACAATTTTTAACAATAAAAATTATTAAAATAAAATAAATTAAAAAATTGATTGATTTTAAAACTTTAAAATTAAACATTTTCTATTACTAAGACAAATGATCATTCCACCAATAAGAACTATTTGGGGAACATGAACTATTCCTTATCATTAGCCTTTAAAACAATAGTACGGTCCATAATGTTACAATTTAAATTTCTCAAGCCATTCACTCCTATCAAAATTTCCTAAGCAAAGCACCAGGCTAGCTTCCACTCTCTCATTCCAGAAGCTATCGCCTCACTCTCAGGCTCAGCTGTGATTCCATGCCTTCCTGCACATCAGGGACCACGCTGCATCTCTTGCACACACACAGAGAGGACCTGTATCTTGCACGTCTTCAACATCACTCCATCGCGGCTGCGGCTGTTCTCTTTTCCAGTAAAGATTCCAAAAATGCAGAGCACAATTTTGTTAAGGATGGAAGATTATGTGATGAACCTTCAAATAAAGTCTCCCATGACCTTTCTGGTGGCACCGAAGGCACCCATAAAGTCTGGTTTCTTTTCAATCCAAATTCCGGGAGTTGTCCATAGATAGATGAATACCCAAATTTAGCTGAAATGGAAAGGGGAAGTGACAAGTTAGTCTGAATTTAGAAGCGATCAACAACCAATAGAAATGGAGAAGATGCAGGAAAGTCCACAACTTTTCACTTCATATCAATAAGAAACAGAAATAACCAAAAACACAAAGAAAGGTTAGCTTAAGAATGTGGAATGTCAATTTGAGCTACAATAGTTCATTGTCCTTGTCAGAAATATATGAAGACCCACCTGCTTCTTCCAAGTCAGGAGCACCATCACGCTGAATCATACCAAGTTCATTGCCTTCCTTCCCGTATGGGTCAAAAAGGGCATACTCATGATCGCAGTCCATATATACAAGTAATTCATGAGTTGATTTCTCATTCACCGTATTTCCTTCACTTGAAGATTTATTTACTTGCATAAAAGAGAGGGACCCTCCTTTGGCCTGCAACATGAAACAAAATAATTACAACATGCCATTGAGCTCTATCGTACAATTCAGCATCAGCAAGGATAACCCATGGTCCGAGATTTGAAAAATTTGGCAAGCGATTGGGATTGCTCCAACGAAGGTCACAGGACTGCTAAGCTCACCTTCTTTACCAGCCAGGTAGCTGTAGGAACAGGATCAGCTGCATTGAATAACAAGATTACACCATCTCTTCTTTCATTAGTTGTCTCATTATCTGACTCAGGAAGAAGGACAAGAGCAGCAAAACATGATGATTCTGCCATACTAGCTACAGCTGTACAAGTAGAAACATAAATTTAAGTCAAATGTAGGGGAAAAGAATTAACGTTTATTTCAATCACAGAGCTGCTCAATAGCTTCAGCTAGTAAGGATGAACAGACGGGGGGGTTGAAAAGGAATAAGGAAGGCACTACTCCAGCCAGGAAGATAGCTAATTGCATTTAGTCTAGTAGCGGCAAGCATTTCAGAATAGATTTCCACATGATAGAATGAGAGTTAATGGCAACTCCTGGTTTCACAGTCTCGTAAAACAAATATTCATATGACAAAACTCTAGATTGCCAAAAGATGGCCCAAACTCAAGCAGTTGAAAAGGATAACCAAGACTATCTGAACCATCAATTGTTAAAGTGAGAAGATATCTTCAGCTCAAATGAGGGAAGGATATTCACCTTCAACGTGAAGCTTGTATGACCAAGACGTAGACAGCTTTGACATGCTCCAAACAGATAACTGAGATTGTGGACCCATAGATGCAGAAACAAGATACTCGGACTTTCCAACAAAAGAGAGGGAACCTATAGGCTGTAAAAGGTTTAGTAAAGTGATGGGTGTGCCACATCCTCAATAAACTTACACATGTGCGTGCAGGTATATATGTTGGAAGAAAGAGATGACTCCCAAAATAAGCCATACAAAGATACATTTCCTAGAGATGTCTAGAACAATATAAAATCCATGCAGCAGCTGGTAGCATGAGGACATGTTTTCTTTCTCTTATTTATTTATTTTTTCCTGACTTCAGAATTAGTTCTTTAGTTTCCACAACTTCAGTCTGCCAGTTAGCACAACTTCAGTTTTTCCTAGAAACTCAAACAGGCACGCTAATAACTGAAACACTAGTAATGATGACAAGGTTTAATGAATCATCAAACAAGAGAGCCCTACACCAGCTCCTTCTCAACCTTCTGAAGAGATTAAAAAAATCAAGATTAACAATTAGGAGAGATGCATATGTTTTACTTCAGCCAGCTGTTGGGGGAGGTTCAAATATGAACATTGCATATTATTATTACAGAAGAGAAGCTTGTCACTTGGAGAATGAGTCATCTGTCATGCTTGACTGACAGTCACATATGATATGCCTGTGCAAGCAAAGTGCAAATATGTGTGCACTGATGTAGCACATGTGAGAAAGGAAAGGTAGTCAGAAACTCTAAGAATCACCATAAGAGTCTCTCCTATCACTGTCATTAGAATATTCTTGTCTGGGTCCCATAGCGTGATAACAGTTTCTGCAGCAACAGCGAGAACAGAACCATCTGGAGAAAATGTAGCAGCTGTCATCGGTTTCTTCCTGCAAGGAAAGAAGCAGGTCAATTTGCAAGCCAAAGATCCACAATTTGTAAACGTAGTTATATAGTAAGTGCGTAAATGTACAACTCTTAATCAACTTAGCATATTGAAGTAAGAAAGTTCCAAGAAAGAGTATATAATATAGCCTGGCAAACAGAGAAAGTACAACTCTAGATGTTTAAAAACATCTACACGAGATTCACTTTGAAGATGAATTCAGGCAACAGTAAATCCATCAACAAAAGGATCATACCTATATGAACCACAAGCATGGCAACTCCACCCAGAATTTGGCAGCAGCTGACCTTTCTGCTGACTGTCAATGTTGCATGTCCAAACCTGTAACACCAGCAAATATATGGTAGATGAAAAAGAAAGAGAAGAAAACTTGAGTGGACTGGCTCTAGATACCTTGAAGTCACCACCGTAGGATGAGCTAACAGCCATACGGCGAGTAGGATGGAAAGCAATAGCTGAAATATTAGCATCCCTATACATGAACAGAAGTAATGTTATCATTCCACTATGATACGTATGAATCCTGTTTAAACTTTAACACAATAAAAAAACAAAAAAACTTTACAACTAGATATAACCCATGAACACTTCCACATGAAGTAAGTCACACGCAAACATGCAACTAACTATACACATGCAGCCACTAGCATGCAGATTATTCAAGTCAAAGTTCTAGCTCACCAGGCAGAATATATTTCAAATTTGATACTCTGAAACCACAAACTTTTCTTATACAATATATTTGTGAAGAATTACTCAGGATCGTACATGATGTTAATTTCTTAGACATTAGTGGTCACCCATTTCAATGAGCAAACATGATTACAGCTAAACCTGTGGGGTTCATAGACAATGGTAGAGAGGTTGAATTCTTTGTTCTGTGATCCTGAAACCCAAAACTTAAGACAAATCAGTCCTCCCAGGCCTTCTTCGGCAAGTTTGACTTCAGCAGTACTCATCAAAGAGCCATCTGGGGAGAGCACCACTAATGTCACGACTACCTAGACCAACAATGTAAACTATATATGCTCAGAATTTCCATGTAGCAGTAACTAATATCAATGAATACGTCATAAAGGAAAAACAAGAATACCGTGACTTCATCACCCGGTTGATGATTTCTTTCACAAACTTGTACCTGAAAAGTTCATATAGTAGATTAATCCAAGCTTGGTGCAATAGTAATAAGCAAAAGAAATCTAAATATCCCCAACAGACACTTGATGCAAAACTAAAACGTGTTGGGGACTTGAGAAAGAGAAGAGGGCGTTGCAGAATAGCATTTAGCTAAAGCAGAAGGTCCAAAATCACCATTGTCTTGGCAAATTAATTTTCTAATGTATGCAGGAAAACGAACCAAATGTATAAAGGTAGAAGTGACAGATTGGTCATCATTGCTTGACTGAGAAAGGAAGGTATCTCAGCAGTGACAATAAAAATGTAGATTTGATTTTCTTAACTTCTCACCATCCCAAGGCACCAACAAAAAATGTACAAAAATAATATCAATGGCCTCCTTGTTAAGTATAAATTATGAGATACTAATGTTCCAAGAACCAAAGAGGTCAAATTACGGGGAAGAACCAAGACCAAAGGAAACTCTGCATAAATTGAAGGGTTGACCACTGAAAAACTTCCTCACCTCAGAAATTCCACGATCATCAAATAGGCTGTACAGTTGGATGCAGTAGTTCTCTGTACGTAAGGCTGCTATACCAGCATTGTGAACGAAGGCAACCCCACCAAATAAACCTTCACAAATCTCTGGAGAGGAACAAGGTGGCTGAAAAATCCAACGCAAGAACTTATAATGAAACAAAACTAGCTTCCACAAAAAATGGAAGAAAGTGATATCTTTGCATAGTCCTGAATTCTACCAACTTTGCAAGCACATATACAAGAATCGAGTAATCTAACAATGTACGAGCCAAAATGAGTAATTTGAATGAAAGTTTTTACGTAATAGTTTAGGACTCCACTCAACTCAATTATTCAACCCAATTGTAGAGATCTCCATATTCAAGTCTGTGACCATTGATTAAAGTATAAGCAATTCTCCATTGCAGATCATTATGCCCTGAACTCCATCTAAACAAGGGAATTCTACTTCAATGCCACACAAATTAAAGAGAGCTGCAATTGTGGCACAAAAATTGGGCTCATATGGGAAGTAGCTAGCCAACTTCTAGGAGAGACAGATTCAAGATAAATTCATGAGGAAGTGTGGGTCCCTTTCCTATAAAAACTAAACCAAGATGCCTTAGCCAGTGCCCACGCAATATAGACTTGTTGAAGATGAACCATCTTCCCTCAAATGTAAGAATAAACCTAAGATTTTTTAAAGCAACTTCTTCATCACAATATTGTTTGATAATGGCAGATGGATTTCCACAATAAGAAAAGATTAGATCCTGGGAAAAATCAAAAGTCTTAAATGTTCATCTCTACCTTTACTAATGTCAACCATTCTTATTCCACTATTTTCCAATTCCAATCTCCAAGCACTAGATTCCTATATCAATCTATTGAAGTGTGTACTGAAGAAGATCGGATATCTAATCATGAAACAAGCAGATGAAATGGGCCAAATGCAGCATTCAATGGTATGCTGTTCAAAACTAACCTTGACCCCTGCAATAGTCTTCATAATTTCCATGGTAGGCATTTTCAGGAGATGAATCTGATTATCTGCACAAGATACCTACAGCCATGAAGTTAGGACAACTAGATGAAATAACACGTCAGATTTGTCAATTTTGCATTTTTCTACAGAAAGTCAAACTTACAGAGGAAAGAGTAGGATCAGGAGAATCTCTAAAATATATGAGTGGAGATCCTATACGTGGTAAAAACTTCTTCTTCCCTGTATCTAGCTGCCAAACCACAAGAACTCCTTCTTTTCCACCTAAAAGGAAAGGAAAGGAACGTTAGCATCATAAACAGAATCATGTTTTGGACACATACCATAATTTGTTAAAGCTGGAAGAACAACAGGGAGAATCTATGAGAATATAAATTGCAAATAAATTCCAGGCTGGCCATCGTTTTATTACAAGGCTTAAAACTTTTAAGCATCTCCAGTAAAAAGGTGATTGCAGGAACTTAAAACACCTTTCAACCATCTTTTTACTAACTCAAGAAACTTCTAATAGCTGATCAATCAATTTGCTCCATTATGCATAAGTAAGCAAGCTCCAAATCATTGGACATTTTTTTTCTTTTACCTGAATATAGATAGGCTCCGTCAGACGAGAAAGAGAGGATTTTTATTTCAGCTGGGTGCCAGTGCCATGTTGTACAAGAATCAGCATCATCGTTGCCTCTAACCCCAGGTCTGTCATCATCGATAACCACTGATCTATTACTCACTAATCCATCTACTGCAGTAAATGTTCTATTTCCAAATCCCCTCCATATCAAAATTCTCCCGGTCATATCTCCAGCCGCGACAATTCTTTGAAATGGGTGAAATGCAAGAGCTGTCAAGTTTTTTGTATGATGGAGGGTGATCTTCTTAATCACTGCACGCTCAGAATCTGCAGCCGGAACTTTCCACATACGAACCTTCCTTTTGATTCGAATGCCAACATATTGTCCAGATGGGCTTATAGTGATAAACTCTGGTTGCCTTGTCTGTCAATAAGTATCAAATGCAATAAACCGCATACGCAATGAATTAAGTTTAACTTATCAATCAAAATAAATATCTAATAACATCTGAAAGACGAACTCTTGATTGAAGCCTCTAATTTGTGCAAGGCTTAATCTAACTGGATCTAAAATAAAAACTTGGAAAATAATGTAGAAGTTGCATCATCAAACAAACAGCAAAGGTAGGGTCAAAAAAAAAAAGAATTTTTCTTTACCTCTGCCAAAGTCACTCCACCAACAAGGCGAGAGTCTGTTAAGTTACATTTCCGGATTTGCCCACGTAAAGCTTTAGATTGGTTTTCCTGATCTTTTGCTTCTTCAGTAGACACATAGGCAAAGAGTTTACGCTGGTCATTGGTATCCGTTGGTTGGACTGATAGAGATGGAATTACCTGAAAATGAAATATTATTATCAGAATTCACCTAAAGTTAATAATGTTTAATCAAATTAGCCCATAAGTGAATCAAACCAAAACAAAACAAAGACAGAATAATATAAGAAGAGCTTGAAGCATAATTTATACTACCATAGAGTGAATTGGGTACTTAATATCAATAGTCTTAATCAACTCAGGAACAGAAAAATCCCAGTAACGAATTGTCCCATCAAGCGACGCCGTCCAACAATAACATAACATCTTAGTCGACGGACTCGACGTTGGCACCACTATCACCGCCGTAACAGCCGCCGTGTGACCCTCCAATGACGTTACCTTCAAACCCCGCAGAACAAAAATGTCATAAACAATAACTACAATGAACTAACAGAATCAAGCAACTAAACTAACAAGTTCAAAGAAACAAAAAGATAAATTACAACAATAAGAAAAGACCAAAAGTAAGGGAAAAACCTGCAAACCAGTGGCGGTGCTGAAGATGGAAACCGAGCTGCCGGCGCAGACGAGAAGTCGTTTAGCGTCGTTGGAGAAGGCCGGCGGGGAAGACACGTAGCTTCTGCCACCGGTCAACATATTTTACTACGAAAGCAAAGAAATAAATTTTCTTGTGAAGAAAGTTTGAAGTTTTTTGAGGGTGGGTTTTAAATTCCCCGACTTCGGCTGGGACTTGTGCTCGTACACGGCGAGGGACGAATACCCTCTAAAGCCCTAAACTTGTCCAACTAAAACCCCGCCTTTTGTTCCATGATCTTATTTTGTTGATTTATTATTGCAAGTAATTTAAGTTAATGAACATGTTATTATGTCAAAAAGACTCGTAACGCCAGGAAACCTACGTCTTCCGCAGTGAAAGATGTGTACTTTTTGCCTTTGGGAGCTTAAAAATGTGAACTTTGTTTTTTTATTTACTATTATCGAACACTAATTTGATTGGATTTTGGTCGATAATAATAATATAACTGAGTTATATTAGTTTAAGCCCGACTCAGAATTGACCCGAACCTTACAGTAGTCCCGACCCGCAAGTTTTTGCCTTTTCTGGTCTCTTTAAGTCTTAAGCCCTCCCCAAAACCCTACTTTGAGACAATCTCTAACGCGGCATAAATTGAAATTTCGTTGCCACCTTCTGTGTCTCTTCCTCTTACTCTTTAGCCCTTGCAGACCAGGTGAACTATATGAACATTTTCATCTTTTCGAAAATTTTTGGGAAATAGTATTTTGATGGGTTTTATTCTTTTTCTCGTAAACTGAATGACGAGAGTTCTTTCTTTGTATTTTGGTTTTGTTTCTGCATTGCAGCCTTGATATTAAGATGCTTGTTTTATTTGAGACGCCTGGGGGCTTTGCGCTTTTTAAAGTGTTAGATGAAGGGAAGCTATCTAAAGTTGAGGTATTTTCTTCCAAAGTTCACTTGTTGTCTGTTTAGTTCTGGGGAATCAACTGGAGCTATCTTATGCGTGCTATGACCTCGTGTTGCGTTTGTTATGGGGAGTGAAGAAGTTGCTCGAGCGATTCGTTTCCCTATTGGTATCCTGTTTACTGTGACTGCTAATGTTGAATGGGAGAAATGAATGTCAGCTCGTGATATTGATTTCTTATCATTATGTTCCAACTTTTCTGCGACATTGCAAAAGGATAAAACTCCAGCTTCTTCAAATTTCCTTTTTTAAGTCCCATGTCTTTACGAGGAATTGATCTTGTGTTTCAGGACTTATGGAAAGAATTTTCCAACGCAGATTCTGCTAGAAAGGTTCTCTATCTTTAATCTTTTTTATTATGAAGAATAGAATTAAATTTTGTTGAGCCATTGCAATATATATTGCACATGTTTATTCAATCATGTCACCGCAGTTGGTCAAGTTGCAAGCTTTTAATAAGTTTGAGAACACATCAGAGGCTTTGGAGGCAGTAACCAAGCTAATTGATAGCACACCTAGCAAAGGTCTTCGGAAATTCTTGCGTGCTCACTGTGATGGGGAATCTTTGGCTGTTGCAGATTCAAAACTTGGAAATGCAATTAAAGATAAACTGGTAATTAACTGTTTTGTATGTTGGAATGGACTTTTATTAATTGGATTCTGAATGGGTCATTCTGAAGTGGCTTCTAGTTTCATGTCTTTGAAATTTGAGGTGATTTGTCTTGCAGAAAATAGATTGTGTTCATAACAATGCTGTTATGGAGTTAATGAGAGGCCTGAGAAGTCAGTTGACTGAGCTCATTTCTGGCCTGCCTTCTCAAGATCTAGCTCCAATGAGCTTGGGTTTATCTCATAGCCTATCCAGATACAAGCTGAAATTCAGTCCTGATAAGGTACCCCACATGTTGTGATAGCTTGTACTCGAGTTTAACTTCTTTATCTATACCATTTTAGTTCCTCTGTTGATATTGGTTATTCAATATTATCTGTTATGGTGTTGACTGAATCTAGTTTTATCATGACATTTACAACATCTTAAGGATTGCCTAATGTGTGAACTGATGATTTAGTTAAGAAAAAATGAGGTAAAACAGACAGTTATTAGCTCCTACTATTGCTAAAAGGACTCAACTCTCAGTATTAGCTTGCATTCTCTAGGTCTTCTCCCACCTTCTGACTTCTTTACTAGAATTCCAGTCTACTGGCAACAAAATGACTGAACTTGTCTCTAATTACTCCCTTCTAGTATGCTGACTTGCTTATTGCGTATACTTCGATTATATATATATATATATATATATATATGGCTCCGGCGTAACTTGTAAATGAATAATCATGAGCTTGGGAATTATTGGATATTGGCAAGAAGACACTTTATTAACTCAAGAAAAGAAGCTCAACTGTTGGAGATTCTAAATGATTTTCTTTAGTGCCAATTGGATCTGTTGATTTTACAGATTTTTTAATTCCTACGGTATGTTGGATTATGATTCTTATTCTATTACAGGTTGATACAATGATCATTCAAGCTATTGGCTTACTTGATGATCTTGATAAAGAGCTCAACACATATGCTATGAGAATCAGAGAATGGTATGGTTGGCATTTTCCCGAGCTTGCCAAGATTGTACAAGACAACATCCTGTACGCCAAAACGGTGAAACTGATGGGAAGCCGTGATAATGCTGCCAAGCTTGACTTCTCTGAGGTAGAGTTAGATTTCTTTCATTCCAACTTATTCTACTTGCCTTTTATTGTTTTTGTATTTATCTAGGATTATTTTGTTGTTTGTCTGGCTTGTTAGAAACTAGAAAGCCAGCTATAGCTAACAGTTCAGTAAAATTCTTAATCATCTTTTAACCGTCTAACCCAGTGACCATCGGTCTACTATGTACAAAGAATTTATGGTTAGATAAAGAGTTCTGGTATAACTATTTCCCCTTCCACTCCTGGATTTCTTGCAGATACTACCTGAAGAGGTTGAGACTGAACTGAAGGAGGCGGCTATGATATCCATGGGGACCGAAGTTAATGATGTTGATTTGAGTAACATTCGAGAACTCTGCGACCAGGTTCTATCACTTGCTGAGTACAGAGCTCAACTGTATGATTATTTGAAAAGCCGAATGAACACCATTGCACCCAATTTGACTGCTCTTGTCGGGGAGCTGGTGGGAGCTCGTCTTATTGCTCATGGAGGTAGTTTGCTGAATCTTGCAAAGCAACCTGGGAGCACAGTTCAGATTCTTGGTGCAGAAAAAGCTCTCTTTAGAGCTCTGAAGACAAAGCACGCAACACCAAAATATGGGCTTCTTTACCATGCATCATTGGTTGGTCAGGCAGCCCCCAAGATGAAAGGAAAAATTTCTCGTTCACTTGCAGCAAAAGCTGCGCTGGCTATTCGGTGTGATGCTCTTGGAGACAGTCAGGATAACTCCATGGGACTGGAGAACCGGGCAAAGGTACTTTGCGCAAGTCCATAGCAATGAAAAACTCTCTTCCTGTCCCAAGTGATCAATTTCAATTTCTAACCTTTCTTTTCCCAAAAAGTAATGTCTTCGAATATCATATTTGTAGCTGGAGGCACGCTTAAGGAATCTTGAAGGGAGAGAATTGGGACGATCTGCCGGATCAACAAAAGGCAAGCCTAAAATAGAAGCTTATGACAAGGACCGAAAGAAGGGTACTGGAGCATTGTTAACTGCTGCAAAGGTCGTAGCTTCATTCAACATAAGAGTTCCTTGTTTGTTTCTATCTTATTTGGTTAAAATTGACTCTTGTTCTCTGTTGTAGGCTTATAATCCTTCTGCGGATTCTGTTCTTGCTGAGAATGCCGAAGAAACATCCGCAAAGAAGAGATCAGTGGAGACCGAAAAACCAGTGGAGGAGGTGCCAGTTACTGATAAGAAGAAAGAAAAGAAGAAAAAGAAGAAGACTTTAGTCGATGAGGCAACATTGACAAACGATATGAATTATGATTCTCAAGCAGGTGAAGATGCTGCAAAGAAGGAAAAGAAAAAGAAGAAGAAACAAAAAGCCGAGACAGAAGAGATGCAAAATGAGAGCAAGAGCACGGATGCTGTTGAAAAGAAGAAGAAGAAAAGAAAGCACGCTGAAGAAGGAGAAGCTGAAATGCTAAGCAAGAAAGAAAAGAAGAAGAAGAAAAAGAGTGAGGATTGAGAAAATTCTAAGAAGGGTCTTGCCATATAGTTTTGGTAACTTGGAGCATGGTTCGTCTCCATGTAAAAGTTTGTGTCTCTTTTAATGGGTATTTTGGATACACTAGTACATTAAAGGTTCTTGTTTACTTGTTTCTGAATTCTTATGGGCACTATGAGCTTTTGTATCAAACTCCACTTTTGATTGATAATTACAACCTACATTTCCTGAACCACTCTTGAAATTCCCTTCCTTTTGAGCATTACAATTGCATAAATATTTGTCCTTAATACCTTGCTACTAGTGGTCTAGCCTATTAGCCAGCAATCGGTAGGATTAGAGAATTTCAGTATACTATTAAGCCGGTTGGCTTAATCGAGTACAACAAAAATCTTGGCAGAAAAGTAGACATTTTGATGGAGATTACACAACTTCAAAGCCAAGTTTATAACCAAACAAACTTGGTTAGCTGTTGCAGAAGGTAGAATCACAAACAGCCAGTTCCCCAGAAACATGGATAATGGTCCATTCAAGCATCTACAAGCGATTTTGACATCCTATATTTTAAGTACATAGATTTATGGTGGAAGATGCAAAGGCTGTGTCCCCCCTCAAATTGAAAATCTGCAAACCAAAAGTATTTACATCAACAAAGATCCAGTATAAAATATCAAAAACAAAATAGTCAAAAATCATTTGATTACCAGTCAATAGGGTTACACGCTCTGCAGTTTTTTTGACATTTCTTTGACCTTTGAATCATCCTTTTCCTGCAATCAGGAAAAGAAAAAATACATATACCCATTTCCTAGATGAGAGGTAAAAGAATGAAATGGCTCACCACGGATTACAAATCATCCTAGAACAACAGGACCAGATTTAGTATTCATATCCAATGTGCTTGATGCAACTGACTGAAACATAAGACTAAATTTTGGGTTTTCATAACGACTCTGGGGCGACTAATTTTGCTATTTCTTGATAAATGATCCTTCAATCGGATAAATGGTGATGAATCGCCTACACAGTGACACAACACTCCCAACCAATCCCCCACACCACTCCCACCCCACATGTCCATGGAGATAAACCAGGGCCTCAAATATTACATAACACATTCATCTTCATAACATAGCCTCAACAAGATGCCTACATTTGATATCCAATTCTCGTTCCAAGATAGAGTATACTTCTAATCTAGTACTTGAGTATTCACAAACTAACAATAAAGACAGAGAGAAAAAAGCTTGTGGTCACTTCCATGTGGAAGAAACTAAAGGCAGATGGACCGCAAAGAATAATATGTTGAGCTAGCATCTTCTTTAAACCAAGCCCATCATTGAGTTCCAAGAAAGATAACCCCTGCACAAGTCGAGCGGCAGCCTAAATCTAAACTAAGATTCAAGATAAGAACTGTAGCATGCAATGGTAACGGAAAAATGATCTCTCAAAGATTTGCAAACTAGGATTTCCTTCTAGCGAGTAAATATGCAACGAGAAACATGTCAAATAAAACAGTTACGCCGTAATAATTTCGAGAACAATTCACAGCAATTTTCATGTTCTAAAGCATTATATTCGCAGTAAGGCTTACCAATCCCTTGCTTTCGTAGTAATCATCCAATGCCCACTGATACTTGGACTGATTTAACCCAAACCAACGTG
Source organism: Erythroxylum shatona (assembly GCA_027568895.1). Taxonomy (NCBI): domain Eukaryota; kingdom Viridiplantae; phylum Streptophyta; class Magnoliopsida; order Malpighiales; family Erythroxylaceae; genus Erythroxylum; species Erythroxylum shatona. Next base: position 1,131,313 of record JAOSBK010000008.1, read on the forward strand.
CCAAATGATCATCCAAGCTTGAATGGGCTGCACACAAGAAAAACTGTTCTAATAAAAACATTACTTGAGATCTTCCAATGCATAAGATACTTCCAATATAGCAATAACCAAGTTAAAAACAGATCAAAACAAAACCGAGGCAAGGCACACCTCACACCTCTCACACACACACAGCATTAGATTCATAACATTAAAAGCCAGGGAAAGCATCTCGAAACCCCACATGCAAAGACACAAAAAGACTAAACTTTACTTAAAAAACTGGCAACCACAAACCATTTTGCACTTTGGAGACAGCATTCCTGAAGAACCCAGAGACGGAGCCATTATCAGAAACATTGCAGTAAGACTTATCAACCTGTTGAGGCGGCGGCTGAACTGGAGGCGGAGAAACCACTTTCTTCGGTGAGTCGAAGACGGGTTGTTGGTCGACCGGCTTGGGAGTGGAAGGAGGGGTCTTGAAGACGGTGTACGGACCCATTTTGGCAATCATGGGGGGTGGGGTAGAAGGGTCTTTGTTGATCGGCATTGTCGCTGTAAGTAGAGCGAACGGGAAGGAAAATCAGGGATTTAGCTTGGGTTTCGAAGGTGAAACAGTGGAGACTTTACTGACACTACTTTACTAAAGAGAGAGAATATTGTTGAGTGTGAGAGTTTGGTTGGTGTGGTGTGTGAACTGTGAAGTATACGATAACTATCTATAACCCAACCAGTACGCATCCCTAGTTGAGTTAGAGTAGTTGAACAGATAGATCTTTGTCTTATGTTTTTTTAATTATTTTTTTGGATTTTAACGAATATTTAGAATGTGTCGTTTTGGCTATCTTCTTTTGTTGTTGTTACGGCTTCTTACTGGTTCACGTGCCTTTGCTTGGAAATTCAGGTCATGATTGGGTCAACTTTCCTCTAGTTGGACATATGAAATGGCGTTAAGGATTTTGGCCGATTGTTAACTAATAGTTAATTCTATTAGTTGATTTGATCAGTCAATTGTATTAGTTATTTATTATTTAATGTTTGATAAAATTAACTATTTAATATTAGTTATTTATGTGTAAAATAATTTATAAAGTCATAATTTTTAAAAAAATTATAAGGGTATAAATATTATATATCTTAATATTTCGTTTAATATTCTTATAGGAATTTAGATTTTAGATATTTAATTCTACAAAAATTATGTTTATAACTCGAATAAGAATATAGGATATATAATAATAATAATCCAACGTTAAATTTTTTATTAATATGAATGATGTAACGAGTTACGTCATATTAGTATTTTTCATATAATATATATAAATTTTATTATTTAATAAATTAAAAATAACTTATAAGGACATGACTTAAAAAATTTATAAGATCACGATTAAATATTTAATTTTACAAAATAAACTTAAAAAATAATAAAAATTAAACAAAAATTAAATTTTACAAAAAACTTACAAATGTTTCTAACCTATAATTGTATAAATGGTCAATTTGACTTCTATACTTAAAATTTTAGCTGATTGAGCGTTTTCATCAATGGCTGTTAAAGTTAAATAAGCTATTGGAAAAGTTAACCACTAAATATCTTTTATAGCTGTTTGAAAAGTCAAACAGTTTATGACAACCAATTAACTAAAAAAATAGATGATTGATTGTCTACCAAACGAGCTATTTGCCTTTGATATAATTGTCAATTTGGCTCTGAAATTCCTTTTTATGGTAAAATAAAACTTCTTTTAATATTTTGCTTCAGCATAAATTGTAATTTATAAAAATTGTTCAAGACGAAGTTCTGCTTACTACATCCTAAATTGTATTTATGATACGGTCTTTATTAATAATTATCGTTAATTTGAAGTGAAATCACATGTGACAATCGATTAGGTCATATGCTAGTTGAATATCAACATAATGTGTACTACAACGTGAAACATCCAAAAGCATCACAATTCATCTGACATGTCAATCCAAACAAAGCAACAAGGGATATAAACATTCCATCTCCAACTTTTTTTAATTATTTCAAATATAGGAGAGTTATAGAGCTCGAATTACATAAACAAAGCATGGACATAACAAAAAACTTAGCCTAAGACGTACAAATATCTACCTGTGCCATCATATACTAAGCCTAACATGTAAGAATTGTCTGATAGAGCATGGCAAAAGGTGGTCTCAACACAAACCTCACAAGAAAAGAAAAAACACAATTCCAAGTCACCTTATGAATAGCCATTAGCCAACCCGTGCCAGAACTACCTTGTCCAAGAAAATGCATTTGCCTATCACCAAAGGGTCCTACTAGAGACTAGAGCAACATTTTGTTCCTTTTGTCAAGGTTTACTTACAGTCCCAAATTTGGTTTTCCCATTAATTATCTTCACATCTCCAGGTTTTTCAGGATTAAAGTGATTCCTTCTCCAAACTTTGGCCAGTCTGCTCAGGAATCAGATAACTGAACTTGCCAAGGACAGTTCATGGAGTTCGCTTAGCATCCACTCTTCCCCAGTTTGACCACCAAGGACTATAGCTCTTGTTCCCCCAACCACACAGGTACTATGTCCCCAGGCAAATCTTGGAGGTCGCCCAGGTACATTGAGGATTCTCCATGTAGGTTTCTCATCAGTTGGATCCAGAAGATAGAGTTGTGAGGCAGAATGAAGACCAGCAACAGAGCCACCAAAGACAAGGATTCTACCACCCGGGAGGCTCACAGCTACATGATCAAGCCTTGGAGGTGGAGCCACACCCCCTGGGTTTCCAGCACCGGGCATTCCACTCCCAGTCACACATCTCCAACATGGCTCATCCTCACTTAGATCCATAGTGAACACATCACTGGAACGGAACCGAAGGGGACCACTCTTAGCTAAACCCCCAAACATAAGTATTTTCCTACCACCATAAACCGATAAAGTGTGACCTAGCCGAGAAGGAGGTGTCCATGCTACTGGTATCTCTGTCCAGACAGGTTTCTCCATTGACAGATCAAGCAGAAATGTGTCACTGAGAAGAACTCCAGAATCGGCACATCCACCAGAAACTATCAACTTGGTGCCATCAAGTGTGCAGGAGCTATGCCATGTTCGTGGAAGAGGAGGAGCTAACCCAGAAGCAGAAATCTCACGCCAAGTTGGAGGTTTAGCATCCAAATCCAAAATAAAAACATCATTAAGCAACCCTTGTCTTCCACAACCTCCAAACACCACTAAATGAGACCCATTAACACAAGATAGCGTATGACCCCAGCGTCCTGGAGGTGGTGAGCTCACCTGGACGTGTTGCCACTCTGGTTTACTGGAATTAAGGTCCAGAACAAAGGTGTCATTCATTGGTTGCATGTTAACACCTTCCCCTCCAAATAGGACAACCCTATTTCCTACAGCACAAGCACTGAAATTGCACCTGGATGGTTCAACAGCACCTCCAACAGTTAGCTTTCTCCATGCTGCCGCTTCAAGGGTCGTTAACTCTCTTGCAAACCGCCCCCATCCTAGTCTCTTTGCACCAGGGACAGTCTCCAAAACCCGAGTTGTTTCCCAGCCCCAAGCATTCTGACACACCATTCTCCAGAGGTCCTCATTCTTTGTCAGATCATAAAGTCGCCTACAAACTGAACCAACTGAGGCAATATCTCTTGGAGTCAATCGTGAAAGTATTTTAAGGGACAGGACCTCATCACTTAACTGCAGGATCCCACAAAACCCACGAGACACATTCCGGTCCCCTACGGAGACATGGCGATAGGTGGAAAAGGCACACTGAAGCCGATCCACCTTTGCAGCCTCCTTTATTGAAGAACTAGGCACAGGGCCCAGATCAATATTCGTTTCTGTGAAGAACTGGATACCAATAACATGAGTAATCGTATCATCATCTCCATATATGGGAGTAAGTCGCAACCTGTTCATAAGAGGTGATCCATCTTTTCGAAAGTTCAACAACTCTCCTTGAAATTCAATGCCCTCCTCAAGGCATCTTCTTATTTCTGAAACCACAGTAGAGTCAACCAATGGATGCCTCCTTTTGGCAAAGGGTCCTCGATATTGCAAGAAGCGACTGCAAATGGGGGAGATAGAAAAGTATATTTGATCAGTATTAAACTGGATAAACAAACTAAAGAAGAAGAAGAATGACCAGAACATATTCAATAATGAGTGCATTATCAGAAAGAAGTGAGAGTTATCAGGCATAGGCAGAGGATAAGATAAAGAGATGGTGAACTATACTCAGTAGCTCTCCTTTGAAATAGTAGCCTTGAGACTGAAGAGCTAAAAACATGTACAAAAGACACTGTGAAAACCTATTAACAAACATCAAGATATTTTAGATGGTATATATAGAATATATTCACATATATGCTGGGTGACAAGAGAATTGGTGCTTAAAAGGTTTGAGATAAAAGTAGCATTTATGTACAACGCATCTGATACTTTTTCACAACTATACTTCCCAGTTGAAGCCAACAGATACCAAACCAAGCCGCGGACTATTTCCACAAATGTTCAGAATATCTAATATAACATCTATCAAGGGGCCTGAAGTTACGATATTTTAGGGCAATATCAAAAGATAGATTAGAGTTCCAAAACTACACCCAATTCATACTAATATGTTCTCCCAAGCCAGTACATGATTGCAATCACACATTTAGACATGTATAAAGCTAAAGCCACACAGCCTGGCAGGCAAAAAATTGCAAAATCCACCACAAATTACTGATTTCAAGCAGAAAGGACAAGCGTCTGTAACTTGGACCAAGAAGGAAAGATAAACCCACTTCACTGGGTGTGCAAAGTAAACAAGATTTTCTTACATTATTTATGATGAATGGGAACCAATAGAAGTAAAGAAAAGTTCTTATTCAGAACGACCCTCCAAGGGGCCGAATTCAATTCACTGACGTTCCAGAAATCCAAGGAGTAACATCTCAAAATCTAATAAAAAATGTGGAACTTAGAAAAGCATTGAGATGACACAACATCAAGAGCTATCTAAATATTATCTAAAAAAGAAGTCAACGTTGATAAGACACTTCGATCAATTTCACCAATATATTCTGCCAATGCTACAAATCACCAAAAAATGGATGTATTTTTGACAGTATTGTTGCAAAATTGACCAAAACGTGCCAAGACTATAGTTTGATAACAAAGACAGCACTATATTTGCCTACAGAAAAAGAATTCATCTGCATGCTATGCCGTACTAGGTTGGTCCCGGTTGATGTGGAGTCTGTATAGGTAAGTATGTCTAATAATGCCTGTTCTCACGGCAAATGAAAAACAAAGGTTCAAGCCAACCATTATAAAGTTTCATCTTAAGGTGACTGAAACAGAACCCTTCACTCTTGGTGCATTTTGCTTGCTTCTACTCTGTTTTAAGTATTTAACCAAGGAGCAGTATGCTTGCTTACCTATCATCTCAATTGCTAAACGCTTAGTCTAACAACTCAGAATCAACCCTGTTACTGAATAACAAAATACAAAACGTCAATAATAAGCAAAACAACAGTTGCCCTCCCACAATTCAAACAGCACCGAGTCCAATGGAAGGACTTCTCTCATATCTCCTTCCTCGCAATCTCTGGGATCCTAGTTTATGCCATAACACCAACAAGAGAGAAAGAGACTGCCGCAAATGCACCAGTACCCTTAAATAATTGGAACAATTCGAAGTTCTCAGCTCAAAAACCCTTCAAAACAAGCAGATTGCTATTGTATGAAAAAATCACAACTCCCCAAAAAGTATGTCACTTTATAGTTCTCCGTGCTTAAGAAGGTGTAGCCAAATTAACATATAACATCAAAAATTTGCTCCAAACGGAACCCAAACACAAACTAGGTTTAGCATAAGCAGAACACAACAATTGACCAAAATGAACAACTAAACCGCCCATATTACCCGAATTCCCACATAACAATTCCTCATTTCTCGCATTAGCCACAGAAATGAACACAAAGCCAAAAAGCTATAACTAATTACAATACTAACCAATTACGGCCCAGCACTTCCTCGGCTCGATAACCAGTAACCATCTCAAAAACGGTGTTAACATAAATGATGGGGTGGTCAGGCTCAAGAGAATCAGTAACCACGAACCCACATGGCGCTGTCTGGAGCAAATCCTCAACAGGAAAAGGAAGCGAATCATGAGCTCCGTCTCCCCTCACGGCGTCACCGAGCGAGAACTCCTCCTCTTCGTCGCTGCTCAGATCCGAATTGCTGTCCCACTCCATCTCCAAAAGCAAAACCCAGTTCAGCTTCTTCAAGGCAAACTTAACTAACCCATGAAACCCAAAAACAAAGGAACCCCAGATAAGTGAAGCAGAAAAGGATCAAGACCCCCAAGACAAGAACAAAAGTGTCAAGTTCGGGTATCAAGAGAAAACAGAGTTGTTGTTGTTGTTGTTGTCAAGCTTCCTTTTTCGGTTTATTGATATGTGGAAGGAAGATGGTAAGGAAGAGATAATGAGTGGCGGGCAAACGCTTGTGAAATTAGCTGACGTTTTTTGCTCTTTAGCTAAAATATTGAAGAGTTTCAGCTACTCGTCGAGAGAAAAAAAATGAAATTTGTTAAGAGAATGAAAGAGAGATAGTGAGAGAGAGAGACGGGTCGGACCTTGAACCGGTATGGGTTAGTTCTTGCCTGGTTTTTGATCTTTTTAACTACCGTCTTACTCTTACATTCGAATAGAATCACCGATTCACCGCCTCACCGCCAATTGTGATGGTTTGCTTCGGTACTTTTCACCGTTTGGCGCCGTTTCGGCTGTTTTCAAGAATAGTAAGTGGATTTTAGCTTTAGTAGACAACGTAAGTGGCGCGCTCGGTTTGCTCTAGTGAAAGTGGCATTACCTTAGCCTATTGGCCCGGCAACCTGCAGGTTCGGTGGAGGTGTTCGTTTTAAGTGTCAGTTATGTACTGGATTAGTCTATTCCTTTCTCTCTTTCACTCTAAGCATGTTCCCTGTAGTATCATCTGGCCTGCAACTCAATTTAACTTTAAAGAGAATTGTTGGTTTGATGCAAATATATATTTAAAAGATAATAATTAAGAATATATAGTTCTTAGCCTAAAGCTGATCAAAAAGTTAAAAAAGGTATTAAAAAAAAAACTTGACCAAAAACTAAGAACAAGGCTTTTAATCTTTTCTATCAACGTTTTACCTATATAAGTTGGTTTTACTTCTCTTGTATACGTGACACCAGCGGCAAAAACGAATGGGATAGAAATAAATGCAGTTACTATTTGTCAGAAGTTTGTTGGTCTTTAAGCAGAAGACACAATTGCTTCTGCAAGATTGGAGCACTTTCAGATTGCATTGGTTGTTTTGGCAGAAGACATCATTGCTCCTGCAAGATTGGACCATGTATAGATTGCATTGGTTGTTTTGGCAGAAGACAACGTTGCTCCTGCAAGAATGGAGCACGTATACATTGCATTTTTGGGTTCTCATGTAAGTAAATAACAACATTTCATCATTAACTAGTTAGTAAGTTGAGATGATAAGTTGGACAAATTTTTTAAACTGCAATTACAAGTTAAATTTTGATCTGATAAGAGTCATGTTTTTATCATCCTAAATTTAATGTTGGAGACATTTATTTTAAATTCAATCCAACTCAAATTTTGGTCAAATCAGATTTTATCATTGAATTCAGATTGGTCCTGTGCTTTTCTGCCAATACCATCACTAGTAATCTACAAAGCAACCTCCGAGAGAACAGAAAGTGACAGGAGAAAACATGCTAACATGGGTTTCAAGTATGAAGAAGGTGATCAGAACCGTATCCAAGTATCCCGCTTAGTGACACATTTAGCTAGCTAGAAAAGGAAGGCTCAAATTTGTAGTTATACAAATGGAATGGAATATTATATACTTCGAAAATTATCTACAGATCAAACACATATCTTGAACCATTGGAACTTTTCTTCTTGCCTTTCCATTCTATCTTATCCACTGCCATTCCAGGAACGCCGTGTTAAACCGCAGAACTGAGAAAAAACAAGCAAACTGATCCCGTGGATGTACAGTATCTGACGGAAAAGAAAGAAATTTTATCTCTCAATTATACCCACCCACATAAACTCTGATCCGAGGATACACCAGAAACTGGAGAGTTCACAAATTTTTCAATGCAAACCATGAAAGATTCCAGGTGATGAGAAAAATAGTCACCTTAAAATGCATTTATACAGTTATGACTCAAGCCTCTCCCGAACTCGACAAGCAAGTCTTTGCACAGACTGATCATCAAAAACATCATCCATACTCTTTATTTTAGATATGAAGTCCATTGCTTCCCTGTACTTTCTTGCTTTACAATAACCATCCACAACTATCTTATAGGTTAGCTCATTTGGTCTGCATTCGTGCTCAATCATGTAACGAATTAGATCATTTATTTCTGAAAACATCCCTTGCCCTGCGTAGCCAGCGACAAGAGTATTGTAGGTGAAGATGCATGGTTGAATTCCTTTTGATGTCATGTCAGTGAGTGTCCTTACAGCCTCCTGCATGAGTCTTCCTCTGCAAAACCCTTTGATGACAGTGTTAAAAGAAACAAGGTCGGGTTTGCCACCGGATTCTTCTAGCCTTTTGAGGATCTCTTCTGCTTTCCAACACTCTCCTCCTCTAGCATACATGTCCATCAAGCTATTGTAGGTGACCAAATCTGGCTTTAGCCCGCTCTCCCGAATTAGATTCAGCATTTCTTGGGCTCGAACATACATTTTATTCTTGGCAAAAATTGAAATCATCGTGTTGAATAAAATTAAATCTGGTTTGTAACCATGATTTTGTAGCTCTTGGAAAGCCCTTTCCATACCTGCTAGATTTCTACATTTGAAATTCACCAGAACTAGAGTTCTCAAGAGCATCCAGCTAGGATAGATATGACCCCCATAAATATCGTTCTCAACCTTTTCTATACCCTTGAGATTGCCAACCTTTGCATAAGCATGGAGTAACAATGAGTATGAAGTTTCACGAGGCTTGAAACCTTTACTTTTCATGTCAACTATGACCAACTCTGCTGACTGCCAATCACCTCGTCGAGCCAAAGCATTCAAAAGTGCATTATAAGTTGCAATACATGGAGAAAACCCTGCTTTAATCATCTCTTCATGCATTTTGGCTGCATCAATATCAGAACCACACCTTCCATATGCAGTAATCAATGTATTGAACGTGTCTTTGCCAGGCTCGAGACCACAATTTTTCATCTCTAGGAAAACACGATTCACATATTTGTGCATGCCTTTATTACCGCACATGGCAAGTATCGTGTTCCACGTAACACGATTAGGAGCACATCCATTTACTTGCATATCATAGAGAATCTTCATCATCTCCTCTGATTGTGCCTTCTTCCCCAGCATCCCAAGGATAGTATTGTAAGTGCATACGTTGGGAACACAACCTGACTTCTTCATCTGCTCAAACAGCTCTAATGCCTTCTCCATCTTTCCAGCTCTTCCATAAGCATTTATCACAGTAGTATACGTCACAGAATTTGGCAATACACCTCTCTTACTCATTGCTTCTATGACAGCAGCTCCTTCGTCGCAGAAGCCTGCCCTTACATAAGCAGCCACAAGCTCATTATATGTTACTGCATCAGGAGAACACTTGTTCTCCTCCATTTCTTGTAAGATTCTCAAGGCCTCTGAATAAACGCCTGCCTTCCCAAAAACTTGAAGTAAGGCATTATAAGTAACAATACCAGGGACATAGCCTTGCGACTTCAATCCGGCAAAGAACTCTTTGGCTTCATTTAACAAGCCTTCTCTCCCACACGCAGAAATTACAGTGCTGCAAGTAAACTCGTCATACTCAAGCCCTCTACTTTTTATCTCATCTAAGATGCCTATAATCTTGTTCCAAGACCGACCCATCTTCCCATAAACATCAAGCATGACATTGTAAGTGACCAGAGTCGGTGACAAGCCTGAATCTTTCATTTTCTGGAATAAACTACCTGCTTTAATGTACTTGCCAGAACTAGAATATGCGTGAATAATAGTTGTATATGCTCGAACATCCAATGAATACTCTTCCACAGGAATAACATCAAACAGCTTCGACGCAACACAATGTTGGGACTCTTTACCAAGGATTCTAATCATAAGTTCTATAGCCTGGTTATCAATTTTCACATTTGTCACGTCCAAATTCATGACAATCCATTCAAACAATAAAAGGGCTCTCTGCCAACTACCAGTAACGTCTAGTGCTTTCAATAGACCAGTCAAATCAAGTTGAAGCAACTCAATTTCAGAACGATCAAAAAACGAAGTCAAGGTATGCAAAGGCTGCTCTACAATTGAATGAACCATGAACTTACCCTTCTCTGACAAGAATTCAAACGACCCATCACACTCTTCACTCTCACTATCAAACTCCAGAACTGAAATGCTCCTCAAGTTTCCATTTTTAGTTGGTTGGAGCTGTTTTTGAGAAGAATCAGCAGAGATTCGAAGAGAAGGGTATTTAGAGCCAGTCACTTTACGGGCATTGATATTATGTGAAGAAGACAAATGCAGAAGATGTTGGAGAAGAGAATCAAAGTGGACAGTCGAAAAAGGTGGTGACTGAGGAGTTGACGGCGGTGGGAGCAGCGCCGTTGAGGTGGGTTTCGGCGACGGGATTAGCGGCGGTGGTCTGGTGATCGGTATAGGATAGATAGGCTTGCTGGGAAAGAGAGTGCCTTCCATTGGAGAGTTTGGGGCTTTGGGGTTTTGGAAGTTGAGTTGATGACAAATTAAAGTGTTGAAAGGAAGAGGATAGATAAGAAATGAGGAAATGAGGCCATTCAGACTTTATGGTTTGGTTGGTCGTTATTGAAGATGCGCTTAACATATAAAGGCTCGGGCTTTTGTAAATCCTCCAATCGATTTCGAGCGATGAGTGATCGTCTTACAAATTGATTAGACTTTTTCTTGTGTTCATATCATCAGTGTTGAAATGTTGTCATGCCTTTATCGTCTTGCAAATTGATTAGACTTTTTCTTGTGGTCAATACATAGTCTTTATTGATGTTTTGACTTTTCAGGTAGCCCCTTTGATCCTTAGTTCAAATATTCACTCCCTTTTTTTTTATACAAACCAAGCTTACTGTCGAGGGAACGCAATCTCATGCACATCGGCGCGCAAAAGAGAATACAGTGCAGGGAGAGGGTTGTGCCACACCTGCTCGTCACGTACGAATCTCGAGCTTAAATGGGCTAGTTGGTCAATGCATTGATTACCTTCATGCAGGATATGTGCGGTAATATACCTTAGACTAAGTGCTAACAAAGAGCGGATATTATAGATCGCATTAGCTAAGGGATGGAATTGTAGATCCTCCTGAGAATAACTTAGGCATCTAAGTACTTCCTTTGAGTTGGATTCAATAATCAACCCGTCACACTGAAAATTTTTGGCAAAGATGATACCAAATCGGAGAGCTTGGAGTTCCGCAATCATGATAATAGTAATCCCGACACAACAAGAAAAATATGTTATCCATGTACCATGGCTATCTCGAAGTAAGCCATTAATACCTGCCATGCCTGAACTTCCTAGTATACAGTCATCTACATTGAGCCTTAACCACCTCTCAAGTGGGGGAAACCATGCAAGCATGGTGTAAAATCATGTGATTCATTGCTCAAATTTACTAAATTGACCAAGAGTCATTATCAGCAGTTCTTAATTAATGGAGCGATTTGTCGACATCTCAAATGCCTCCTTTGATTTATGTTCGTATGGACCAGTCAACGTCCAATGTATGCATGACATGCGTAGTATACACGTGTATAAGAGAGATATTTTCTCCTCCACTGTTCTTTTCACTGATGTGAAGTCATTGGTACGTGTCAGAATTGTGTCTTAACTAAAGTTACCACTACCCGCCAAATTGCCGCAGTACATTGCCGCTATGGCGCTATGGCAACTAAGAAACACTTCACAGCAAGAGTTTAGTTTGGTTGCGCAAATGTTTTCATTTCTTGTTATAAACAGCGAAGCCAATAAATGTCGCGGAAATGACTCTTTACAATCAGATCGTGCCCTGCTTTGGCTGCCCGCCAAATTGTCGGAGTACATTTGCTGCTGTAGCGACCTGTTTGATCGAAGGGTTATAAATGAAAGGATTAAAAGTAACACATTTTTATTGTTTATTTAAAAGTTTTATAATAAAATAAAATAGAATACGATAGAAGTGGAAGGTTTCATGTTATCTTCCATTTCATCTTAAACAGTGAAAATAAGAAATCTTCGATTCGGAAGGTTTATAATGAAACGTAAACTAATAAATACATACTACCTAATATATCCTTAATAATTCTTTTTAATATCAACTTTGAACAAATCACAATATTAATATATTAAATAAAATATAATAATATTTATTAAATAATTAATAATAATATTTTATATTATTAATAATAAATTATATATATTTAATAATAA
>JAOSBK010000008.1:1144789-1169813 GCA_027568895.1 Erythroxylum shatona
TAAATATAAATCACATAAAATAAAGTAAAATATATTAAATAATTAATACTAATATTTTTATATAATTAATAATAAAATAATAAAACTCCTACAACAATCATTTTAATGTAAGGGATATAAACGTTATTTATTCCATCTATTTTTAAACAATATTTCACTATATTACATTATGAACTATTCTGTCCCTTTTAAATAATTTTTTATTATATTATATTTTATTATATTATAAATCATTTTGTTACGTTCTATTTTATTTTATTTTGTTTCATTAATTAACATTTAATCAAACATGCCTGAGAAAAACTTCCTAGTAAGAGTTTAGTTTGGTTAGGTAAATGTTTTCGTTTCTTGTTATAAACAACGAAGCCAATAAATGTCGCGGAAATGACTTGCAACTAACACTTGACCCGCTTTAGCCGCCTTTTGGCAGCATTAGACACCCTCAGGGTCCACAAGCCCTGTATTTTGCCCCACGAAAGGCAAAATACCCATCTATGTCCTTATTGCTTCTCTTCGTTCATTGAGTAAATGTTATTGATTCCAGAAGCCAAAAAAAGATGGGGTCTTTGCTTCTTGGATCAATTCCAAGGCAGTTTTCTTCTTCTACTCTTACCTCTGGTAAGACGTTTTTTTGCTTTTACTTCAGCTCATTGCATGTGGAAGTATAGTTTAAACTTCTTTCACTTCTAAATGTTATTGATTCAAGAGACCGTAATGGACTCTTCACTTCTTTGGTCAATTACCAAAGTTTCTTCTTCTACTTCACTCACCTGTGCTAAGACACTTTTCATTTTCTTTCAGTTCATTGCATGTAGAAGTGCCAAGTGCTGTAACTTAGCATCTGAAGCATTTTATCCTCCATTTAGCATCTGGGTTTTTTCTTCTTTTCATTCATTTCTTTGTGGGTAAAGCTCACGGTATTCTTTTGCTTTCTTCTTGCAGCCTAATTTTTGCATTTTAGAAATTACTTTAGTTGGATTTTACTTGTAGCTTGTGCTTGTAGCTTGTGCATTGCATTCATTTCATTTTGATTTGTCTTTTGGGTGCTATTTTCTTGCGGGATTACTATTATGGGGCTGCTATATGTTCATGATCTGATGATTGGAAGTGTTAGTTGGTGGAAGTTGTTGGAGGAGCGACAACTTCAAATTGGGTCACTCTTCAAGTAAGCTCTTAATTCTCTTATTAATATCTAGTTATATAGACTCTAATCAATGTAGATAGAGATCTTTTCTAAGGTCAGATAGTAAAATCATCAATATATTGTTATTTTGGGGAAATAAATCGATTGATGGAACATTTGGTGAAATGACTCGCTTCATGATTACATTGTTATTTGCTTTTTTGGTCTCCTGAAAGCTAGCTGTTAGGATGATGACTAATTATTTTGCTTCTGACGGAAATTGTTCTCAGGTCGTTTGATTTTGCTTTTGGCTGTAGTCTTTGCTTTCTTTTTCATATAGCTGCAATTTAAGATAGTATGACCATATTGATAACAGGTACTGGAGCAGTTGAATTTTCATGGGGCAACTTAAACCGAAGTTGTGTGGCACGGTTCCACCAGCATTGCATGAAGGAGATGATATTGATGAAAAGCAAAGAGAAATTTTTAGTACATGCTGCTTCCAGAGAACCTCTTGAATCAGAGCCTGGTACATTTAATCCCAAGGGATCTGTTTTCCATTCATTACATGCTTTCTACAGATTTTCACGGCCTCATACAGTTATAGGCACAGTTAAGTTCATGGTAAATTCGTAACAAGTTAATGTCTTATTATGTTGCATATCAGCTGCCAAAATCTTGTAAACTTCCCATGTAATCAAGAATTTAATCAGCTTGACCTAATTTTCTATCAACAGGCCCTCAGCATTTTTTCAGTTTCTCTCCTTGCGGTTGAGAAGTTCTCGGACTTTTCTCCAGTGTTTTTTACAGGGTTGTTGGAGGTGATGCACCATATATCCAAGTCAATTGAAAGAGTCCATAAGTACTTATATTTTTGTTGACCTAACACGTCATTTTTGTGTACTTTAGGCTTTAACTGCTGCTCTCATGATGAATATCTACATTGTTGGACTGAATCAATTGACAGATATTGAAATAGACAAGGTAACTTTGCTGTTTGTAACATGTTAATAACTACAAATTCTGAGTATCTTCTTTAGACGTCAATGTTCTAGACTAATTGTTGAAGCGATAAATAATTCCTTCAACTAAATGTGGGGAAACATTTCTGAAGGTCATGGAACAATATGAAAGAGATGCATTACTATGTGTGCTAAATTTAAATTCATATGAACTCTGTTATGTTTCATTGCAGGTTAACAAGCCATATCTTCCTTTGGCATCAGGGGAATATTCCATGGGCACTGGCGTCGTGATTATAATCTCTTTTGCCATCATGGTATATAATTTGTAAATATTCATGTATGGAGCTTAGGCTGTAATTAACTACTTAAGACTGTGGTGTAATATTTTAATCTGTAGCTCACAGCCACATGGATAAATTTGGCCGCTGACATCTGGTATGAGTTCACCTATAAAGATACTTGCTAGAGTCCTAGCTAAAGGGAAAATGAACCATGTGGTATTCGAAATTTGCTTCTGTTTCTTCTTAGTCTGTAAAACTACAAGCATCATTCAATGTGTGACTTACCTGGGAGCATCTAAACAGCCTTTTCTAACTATATAAGCAAAGCACTACTAAATATTATTTTCTGTATTTTATTTCTCCAACTTAAATATGACCACTAAATGTTGAATAATGCACAGAACTTAGCAAGTTTGATGACATGGTCCTGTATACTGACCAACATTCCTGAAATTTAGCTGGCTGTCACATCTGTATATGAGATTCACAAAGAACTTTACTAAGTTGTTCCTCATCTGCACAGAGTTTTTGGCTTGGATGGATTGTTAGATCGTGGCCATTACTTTGGGCTCTTTTCATCAGTTTTGTTCTTGGAACGGCATATTCAATGAACGTAAGTTGAGTTTCATACAACATGAAAATTTCCATATTCTCAAATGGTTGTGCAAAACACAATACAGTAGATAGAGTGCCTGATGTTATCTATTTTGTAATGTAGTTTGACTAGCTTCTCTTTTTAAGCAATTGACAATAAATTTTTCTTATTAAAATAATCAAAGGATTACACTCATCTGTAGTGACCCTGTTTTGAAAATTAGTTTTAGATGTTGTAAGCTCCTAGCCTCTAATGCAGCAGAGTAAGTTTCCTGTCTTTACGCCCACTCTACTTATTTTCTTTATTTTGAACCTGTTCATTGAAATCTAAATGCTAACATGGTCACACATGGTTTTCTAACTCATGGGCTTTACATGTTGCAAATGTTCAGTTGCCACTTCTGAGATGGAAAAGGTTTGCAGTTGTTGCAGCAATGTGCATTCTTGCTGTTAGGGCCGTGATTGTTCAACTTGCCTTTTTTCTGCATATGCAGGTCCTTGCTTGCTTTCCAAATCTTTTGTTATTATATATTTAAATATTAGCAACAATTAAATCCTGAAGATGCTATTAGCATTGATTTTGGGAAAGAAAAACATGCATGGCTGTTGTTTGGACGTCAGCACCTAAATGGTTGGAATTCTATTGCAGCACACCAGTTAGGTGCATGCAACTTATAAATAATTTCCCAGGTCCTTTGATGTCAATGAAGTATTTTTGACACCTAAAATGGTGTCTGGAAAACACGGGAACAAAAATCTCTTTATAGTCGAGGTTCATTGGATTGCCTGACAGATGCTATTGATTTTTGTTTCTGTTGGAATATTCTTTAAGTGCTTAAATTCTTCTCTTGACAATTTCCAGAGCCATGTGTACGGAAGACCTGCTACCTTTTCAAAGCCTCTAATTTTTGCAACTGCATTCATGAGCTTCTTTTCAGTTGTAATAGCCTTATTTAAGGTAATGATTATTAGCAATTCATATAAAATAAGTTTCATCTGATAAGTATGAACGGCAGGTCCTAAAGGGAGGAAATTGGTAACATATCCACTGTATATCGTTCCCTCAATTCAAAGTGGATTACATGCAGGATATACCTGATATGGAAGGAGACAAGATATTTGGCATACAAACCTTTACAGTGAGTCTGGGCCAGAAGCGGGTTAGCGTATGACTTATGCATTTTCTCTTGCTAGAGTAAGTTCCCTTGTTTTGTGCCTAACTGATCTTGCTCAGGTATTTTGGACCTGTATTGCGTTGCTTGAAGTTGCATACGGTGTTGCTGTTTTAGTTGGACTAACATCTTCCTATAACTGGAGCAAATGGATCACGGTAACCTGTCTGCTTGTCGATGCATTTTTTTTATATACATTTGACTGTATTTAGTTCTAAAACCATCTGAAAACTGAATGGAATGGCTTCACCATCAGCTGAATTGTTGAGGTTCACTTAATCATCACCATAAATCTCTTCATTTTCCAGAAAGATTTTATGTTTTATATGCATATGAATTCAGTTTCTAATATTCTTTCTACTTTGGACATGTAGTTCTAGAAAAGATCTACCAATTATATGTACACTGTACCCAGCTGCATTTTAACGCCATTTCACTATGAGAAGCCAACTAATCCGATTGAATATAATTTATTTTGGACATGAAGATGCCTTTGGAATCCCTGAGCCAAAGGCTCATTAGCATTAGAGAGCCCCGTTGTCTAACTAGGTTTATTATATTAACGGAAGTTAAATTTTAATGTAAAAGTTCTAATTATACTTTCTCCGAGCATCTAAAAATGGTCAGTAGGAAACAATGTGGATAATTTAATAGATTTCTGTGATACGTCTTTATATGTTGATATTCCAGGTTCTTGGTCATGTCCTCTTGGGCTCTACACTGTGGAACCATGCCAAATCTGTTGATTTGAAGAAGAAAGCCGCAATAACTTCCTGCTACATGTTTATCTGGAAGGTAATTGCCTGTCATTGTTTCGCCGTTTAAACCTTGCAGTGAACACCCAGAATTGACAACTAGCAAAAATCTGTTCATTTCAACTCGAATAAAGCAATTCGTAAGATATGGACCGAACAGACCAATTTTGCATGTAGTCAAGCCTTCGCTAAGGCACTTTGTTCCTTGTCTTGATTTGTTCAAACATCTAGGCATTTCTGATGTCATTACATGAAGAATTCAATTGCTGTGTCTGAGCACAGTATTGGGAGAGTTTTTAGAACGATGACAATAATATGATAGGAGTTGGTTCAGGGTGGTCTGAATTTGGCTCGTTTTGGTTCTTTTAACTTGCTTGAGTAATTTTAAAAAGAAAACTTGCTGGAGTAAGATCCAGTTCTATATATGCTATATCCTGAACTCCCTATCTCATCCCGGCTTGCACGAGACAACTGGGCACCAATCAGAAGGGAACGCAGGCTGATGGTTCGATGCTCTTGGCATGGAGCTTGTCAGCCTGTGCAATCCAAACACCACTTATGCATTTTACATATGCACGAAGCAAATGGTTCAGGCAAGTTGGCAAGTAACTAGTCAGTGACTCTGTGCCTACCCCATAAAACTTGTCTTCTCAGTATTGCAGTCTGTGATTAGATTCATATCTCTGTGAGCTGCTATGTAAGCAATGTCTTGTTTCTGTTCGCAGTTATTTTATGCAGAGTACTTGCTGGTACCATTTGTGAGATGAAGCAGAGAGTATCAGGAACTTTGGTGGTTGCTCTGAAACATGGACAATTCGAGATGATGCTTCAACTAAAGCTTTTTTTTTTATATTTTTCTGGAGCATATTGAACAGTTGGAACTTAGAAGATGTGCCTAAGGCTGTGTGACAGTTCATGTTGCCTTATTGCTTAAGAATTTTAATGCTAAATTAACCCTCCAGATTACTAAAGCTAAAGAGTGCTAAACTATTGCTAAGTTTCGTCAAAATCAAGTGGCAACAAAATCAAATAAAAGGAATTGGCAAACCAGTCCCTATTCAATTTGAAATTAATGAGTAGAGTTTGATTTGATAGGACTTTGAGTTTGATTTAGTTTAAAAAGGCTTTGCACTTTAACTTTTTTTTTTTTCCACGAGATGTTTTAGGAGGGTTTCAATTATAAGAGGACACTTTTAAGTCATCCACACTTAGATTAATTTTTGCTCGAGCCAAATAGGTCTCTTATGGGAGATAAAATTTTGACCTCAAATTTTAAACAACTGCATGTATGAGAGCGGTTCAAACTTACAACCTCACTTAAACTAGAAGAGCTATAGTAATGAGTTGACAGCGTGACGCAGCTTCCGCCCAAAACTTGATTAGAATTGACCTATGCGTTCAAAGTCTGGGCTTGAGTCAGCTGATTGCAGAAAATGACGACGTTTTGGGAAAAAAAAGTCATCATTTTTTATTTCTTAATTAAATAAAAATAAAAAATCTTTAGTTCAGATTCAAGCTTAGAGTGCCTCGAGCCCGCACAATCAGCTTAAGACTAGATCCAGGCCCTAGTAGAAGATGTCGGGGCGGGCTCTTGTTTAGGCCCGGTCTCGGTCTATTCTCATTACCTAATTATTAATTATTACGCTTCTTATTTTTTATCTTTATTTTTTTGCATTTTGGACGTAACTTGCAAGCAACGGAGTTTGCGTTGCGCTCACTCTCAATTCACATTTCTTATTTCACCAGAAAAGCCCTAGTCAAAGTGGCGGCTCTCAGCTAAGAAAACCAAAAACATGGGAGGCTCCGTCGACGAGACAGCCAAAGCAGTCTCCAGCTTAGCTATGGACGCCGATTCTCCTGCTTCCGGCGACACTATCAGCAAGAAGCGAGTTTTATCTCTGTACTGTGCACTGCGCCTAAAACTGATACTCTTACAATCAACTTCAGCTTCAGTTGTCCTGGTTTTGACTGCATTTAACCTTTTCTTTACGTGTGTATGGGCAGTGCGCGCAAAAAGGAACTGAAGAACAAGCAGAGGGAAGAAGAAAGACGGCGCAAGGAGGAGGAGAAAGCCAAGCAGGTACACTTCTTTCGTTTTAATGACGCCAATTTATAATGGGCACTATGTCCTTGGATGTTTCTAATTGGTCACTGGAGATCTTAACGTTTGTGTGTTTTGGAATTGGCTTGCGAAGGTACCAAAAGAAATGTGGGCTTAGTTGCTTTTTTTAGTGGTTACTTATCTTAAAGTTTGTTCTTTTAACCAACATGAAAATTTCCCCAGATAGTACTATTTGGGAAATTATGTTTTGTTTAACTGTGCTCTGAATTGCCAAATGATGGGGAGGGGGGTTTCTTTTGTGTCACTATGAATGTTCATATGAACAGTAACGTGATGAGAACAGAATTTAAAATAAGTCAGTTCCTGTTATTCTAGTTTACTTGGTAATTTTGGAAATTTTAGGTAAGATCCCTATTTCATTAGGTTGAGGGTTCAAAGACTTTTGCTATATATACGTGTTTCAATCTTTCAAGGAACAAGAATAGACTAATTTTCTAGTGGGAAAATGTGCTTTCTAGGAGTGATTCTTAGATATCCATGAGTTCTAGAAGTGATTTCTGGAATGGTATGATTCCTTTAATTTTATTCGTTTCAAATCTTAGGTGTGATTCTTACTTCATGATACAAATTCTAGGAGTGATTATTAGATATATGCTTTTGTTAATTCCTTATCTCGATAATCCTATCCTTAAATGCGTTAATTCCAACACAATTTAAAATTTCCAGGAACTCATTTTACAATTTATATGTGTTTCATCAAATTGTTGGAATGTTCTCCATTTGCCCTATATCACTAATTATGTTACAATTTTTGGCTTTTTCTTTAGGCCACTGCCAAGGCTGGTTCTCAGGGTCAGAAATCTGCAGCAGCTGATGATGATGAGATGGATCCCACCGTATAATTCTGTCCTTTGTTTCTATAAGAGCCTTTTATTTGATGATGTGAAGGATCAAAGTTTTTGATTCAGTTTGATTTGGGATTTCGTTTCAACACTCCTTCCATTTTGGCTTTGTTGCAGCAATACTTTGAGAATAGACTGAAATATCTTGCTGCTCTGAAGGAGGATGGGAAAAGTCCATATCCACATAAGTTTCATGTTACAATGTCTATTGTTGAATTCATTGGGGAATATGGATCCTTAAGCAATGGAGAGCATCTTGTGGAGAGAACTGTGTCATTGGCTGGTACTAGAACATAGACGGTTCAATCAATATGGTTATATGTTTTGTTGCTACCTTCTTTCCTTTTGTTAAACTGTGTATATTCTTTTAATCTTCAAGGTCGAATCATGAGCAAACGATCTTCTTCCTCGAAGCTTTTCTTTTATGATTTGCATGGCGGTGGTGCTAAAGTCCAAGTCATGGCTGATGCAAGGTATATCTAGTTTTACTTCACTGTTATTAATTTCTTTTCTGGTTGGTCTTATTACTAAAGATCCTGGATGTTACATCTTGAAACCAATGGAATTAAGCTACAAACTGAAGCAAAATGATTTTTTTCCAGATATCTAATAGTTAAGAAAAATCAAGAATGAAAAAGCAAGATATATTGGAAGGAGCAAATTGATGAGCTACTTATGCAATAGCCCATCATTTGTATTTATACAGTAATTGGTTACAACAGAATGTATATACACCATACAGGTGTCCAGAAGGTTGTTATACACTAGGCACAATATTACACAATATTATATGAATAATTAATTAGTTACAATTCTTAACACTCCCCTTCAAACGAGAGGGTAGTGTTACTAGCCCGAGTTTGCTGCTGAAGTGAAGAAGTTGAGCTTGAGGTGAAGCTTTTGTCATAATATCTGCACCTTGAAGGGATGAAGGAACATAAGAGATGGATAACCATTTGGCTAACGCAAAATCTCGAACAAAATGAAGATCTATCTCCATATGCTTTGTTCGGGCATGATAAACAGGATTTGAGGCAATAGCAGCAGCACCCAAATTAACACTCCAAATTGTAGGAGGGACTGTCAGAGGAAAGCCCAGTTCATTAAGTAAAGATGCGGCCCATAATACTTCAGCAATGTGGTCTGCAATAGCTCTATGCTCTGACTCTATGCTAGACTGAGATATTACTCGTTTTCATGAAGACCAAGAGATCAAGCTATCACCAAGAAAAACACAGTAACCAGCAATTGATCTTCTGTCATCTATGCAGGAAACCCAATCAGCATCTGAAAAACCCCAAAGAGACATGCTAGACGCAGGCTTGAGGTGTAATGATAGATGATCAGAACCTTTGATATATCTAAAGATACGCTTAGCCCCTTTCCAGTGGTCAACAGTGGGTGTACTCAAAAATTGACTAAGTTTATTGACAGCAAAACTTATGTCAGGTCTGCTGGTTGTAAGATATTGCAAAGCACCACGGGCTTGGCAATATAAGGAGGGAATAGAAAAAGTTTCTCCATCAGAATGAAAAAAACGACCAGCTACCATAGGAGTAGGGCATGAAGAAACATTATCTATACGAAACTTAATCAGCATGTCACTAATATAGTTAGATAGAAAAATACCAGTATCATCTCGAATAATCTGCAGGCCAAGGAAGTAATGAAGATATCTGAGATCTTTTAATGCAAACAGCTTGTTTAACTTTGTAAACTGATCCATGGATGAGGATCTCCTTCCAGTCACCAAAATGTCATCTACATGGATTAAAAGAATAAGAACTTCTGTGGTTGTGCAAAAAATGAAGACAGAGGAATCTCCCTTGAGACTGACAAAGCTCCCTTGAAGTAAAATTGAGCGAAGTCTGTCATACCAGGCACAAGGAGCCTGTTTTAGGCCATACAAAGCCTTCTTTAGTCAGCAAACATGATTAGGATATTGGGAATTCTCACATAAAAAACCATTGAGAGACACATTATTTATGTCCAACCGATGTATACCCCAATTATATGTTACTGCAAGCGTAAGAAGTCTGATACTAGTAGCTTTTGCCACAGGACTATATGTCTCATGAAAATTAAGGCCTGCATCCTGTTGAAAGCCTTTGGCCACAAGCCTGGCTTTGTAGCGATCTACTGACCCATCAGGCTTGTATTTAAGCTTAAATACCCCCTTAGGGTCAACTACATTCATGCAAGGCAAGTATGGAACAAGTTGCTAAGTGTTGTTTTTTATTAATGCTGAAAATTCTGCAGCCATTGCCTGCTGCCATGGAGGTGAAGCTAAGGCTTCATTGACAGTGAGTGGTTCTGTAACTTGAGCTAGACCAGCATATGGTAGCTTAGGTTTGTAAGTACCATGCTTTGATCGTGTGACCATAGAGTGTCCAGGAGCTGGTGGAGGAAGTTGATCAGAATCTGATGAGGATGCTACAGCAGCATTATCAGAAGATTAACAGGACAGCTGGAAGACGTAGCAGCCGAAGCACCTGAAGTAACTGGTACAACAGATGCACCAGCGGCAAGAGGAGAAATAGCAGAAGATGAAGAAGAGGACGAAGTCATGATGGAGGACTGTCTCTGATACCAAGTTAAGAAAAATCAAGAATGAAAAAGCAAGATATATTTGAAGAAGCAAATTGATGAGCTACTTACGCAATAGCCCAACATCTGTATTTATACAGTAATTGGTTACAACTGAATGTATATACACCATACACGTGTCCAGGAGGTTATTATACACTAGGCACAATATTACACAATATTATATGAATAAATAATTAGTTACAATTCTTAACACTAATAACTCTCTAAGGCTTGGGTCTTTGGTAAGTTAAGTTTGTTTCAGTTTTCTATCTTGGTCAATTAGAGTGCTGACGTTTCAATCTTCAGGATGGTACACTTGTTAGATGCTTGAGTTAATTAATACAGTTAGGTGCTGTTGATAGTGTAAAGTTTCATTTGTCATTATGAATTATGATATTACTTTTTCCAGTTCTCAGTAAACTATGAACTTAATTTGGTTATTGCCTTTAAATCTTTGAATGTCTAAAGACAAGAATTTTAACAAATAAAATTCTGTGTCTGCTACTATACCCTTCTTTACTCTTTTTCTCTCCTCCTTGTTTTCTTTTCATTCTCTGATTAACTAGGTGACATTTTGTTTATTGCTATACTTCAGCAAATCTGGAATGGAAGAAGCTGAATTTTCAAAATTCCACTCCCATGTGAAGCGTGGTGATATTGTTGGCATTACTGGATTTCCGGGTTTGTTCCATTAGAAATTATAAATAATTTGCTGTACTTACTGGTTCTGAATAAACTTGACTTTGTTTGTGGGACATGCAATGTACAAATTATCTCTATTTCTTTGTGAGGAAATAATCTATCCATAGTTTTCCTTATAGTAACACTGATGATTGTATTGTTTCTGTTTCTTTACTCCAGGAAAAACCAAAAGGGGGGAGCTAAGCATTTTCCCCACATCTTTCATGGTTTTATCTCATTGTCTACATATGATGCCAAGGCAAAAGGCTGCTCCTGTCTCAGATAATGTAAGTTTGAATGTGGAAAATGTTTCTTATTGATCAGCTTATAATGGTTGATACTATTTTTGGCACAATGGATGTTTTTGTACAGAAAATTGAAGCTTGGTTACCAGGATGCACCAGGAATCCGGAAACGTATGTACTCAGAGACCAGGTATTTTTCCTACGAAGAGAAGCCCATGTCAATATTAAGATATATCTTATTGGATTAGCTACATAATTTTATGCTCATCTTTTGTGATTATACTTGAGTTCATCTTTGGGCAGTGATCCCTCGAAGTAAGTGTGTCCTGTTATAATTCCCCTTGTTTTACTTCAAAGAAAATGATTTTGGATGGCTTTGCACTTTTATCCCTGGGTACTAGAAGAAAAGTGCCTCAACTTATTTTGTTGCTTGTCTATTTCCCCTACTATTCTTGAGGATTTATACATTCATTCTTTTGGTTCCCTTTGGGTTCTAGGAAACTCGCTATCGTCAACGGTATCTGGATTTGTTGTTGAACTTGGAGGTTCGGCAGATATTCAAGACAAGGTCAAAGATCATAACATACATAAGAAGCTTTCTTGACAATCTTGATTTTTTGGAGGTCAATCATCTTTTTGGATGTCTAAATAGCTGTGCTATATTTTATCCCCATGTATACCGTGCCTATTAATGATTTCTTTCTAACTAAACTTGTCAATGCAATTCTGTCTTCAGGTTGAAACACCTATGATGAACATGATTGCTGGTGGAGCTGCCGCCCGTCCTTTTGTCACTCATCACAATGAATTGAACATGAGGCTGTTCATGAGAATTGCACCTGAACTCTTTCTTAAGGAGCTTGTTGTAGGTGGACTTGACCGAGTGTATGAGATAGGAAAACAATTCAGAAATGAGGGTATAGATTTGACACACAACCCTGAATTTACAACCTGTGAGTTCTACATGGCTTTTGCAGACTACAATGATTTGATGAATCTGACAGAAGAACTGCTGAGTGGTGAGAGTTAATTTTTTGCAGTTGCCTGATGAATTTCTTTAGTTTATATGCAATTTATTCACCTGCTTGCTATTTTTATCATTGTCATCTAACTTCGTTTATCCAAAATAGGAATGATCAAGAAACTGACAGGAGGCTACATAATTAAATATCATTCAAATGGGCTAGATAAGGACCCAATTGAGATAGATTTTACACCCCCCTTTAGGTCTGTTACTTGTTACCTTGGTATGTAGCTTCAAGATTGCTGTGGAAGTATGGACTTGGGATAATCCAAGTGTTGGTTTAACTGCTGCAGGAGAATTGACATGATAGATGAGTTGGAGAAGATGGCCAACCTTAACATACCAAAGGACCTGTCTAGTGATGAGGCTAATAAGTATCTCGTGGCTGCATGTGAGAGGTTTGAGGTCAAATGTCCCCCTCCTCAAACGACAGCACGCCTACTGGACAAGGTTAATTTTCTCATCTTTTTTTTTTCAAGTTTTTGTGATCCCTTTGTAATTGTTGTCAAGTTGCAGAAATTGATCAAATTATCTGACTTCTAATTTTGTCAAGATGTGCCATATTCAGTTACTTGATGAATTGGTTCTGAGGCTTGTAGTGAACAAATTTGTGCTCTTAAATTGTGGTTTTTGTCACCCCCATGTTTGCAGTTGGTGGGACACTTTTTGGAGGAGACTTGCGTAAACCCTACTTTTATTATCAACCATCCTGAGATTATGAGCCCTTTGGCTAAGTGGCATAGGTCGAAGCCAGGCTTGACTGAACGTTTTGAACTATTTGTTAACAAACACGAAGTATTTCCTCTTGACCAGAAGATTTTTGCTCCTCTTCTCTTGTCAGTTGAATTATCTTAAGCTTTGCTGACCATTACAAAATTTTCTAATTATATCTTAGTTATGCAATGCATACACCGAACTAAATGATCCTGTGGTACAACGCCAGCGGTTTGCTGAACAACTCAAGGTACCTATCATCACCAAAAAGCTTTCAGATTTTACATGTTTGGAAAGTGCTCTGAATGTGATCTATTCTGTCACTAGGATCGACAGTCAGGTGATGATGAAGCGATGGCTTTAGATGAAACATTTTGTACAGCTCTTGAGTATGGGCTGCCTCCAACTGGTGGTTGGGGAATGGGTATCGACAGATTAGCTATGATGTTAACTGATTCACAAAATATCAAGGTTTCTGCTATATACTGTTCATCTACATCTTTTGTCAGCATGCCAGCGAAACCACTTTCTACATCTATTCATCATTTTAATCTTTTTGTGAACAGGAGGTGCTCCTCTTCCCAGCAATGAAGCCTCAAGATGAACCTCCTGCCAAAGGTACTAGTCATCATCTTGACTTCTTATTCTTGATTGTTTCTTATTTATTCTTCCCGAAGGAATTTCCCACGTTTCATGCAACATTGGAACAAGACAAATATGTTTTGTTTCATGGCTGCAAGAGATGACAAACATGTTTCTCCAATTTTAAACTAAAGATTAGTTATTACAGTCTTATTACCTTCAGCTGTTCATTTAGTTTTCTTATTTTCAGCAACTTCAGCGACTCCGGGAGCTTGAGATGCTAACATCCGGTGCTTACTACCATCGTAGTCGCTGGTATCTTACTGTCATTTCAATGGATGCTACCCTTTCCATCAGAGCTCGTAATGTTAGAATATGTGATTGCTTGCTGTCCATTATTATAGCGGATATACGTGCCTTTTGTAGCTTGGGGAAGTGTTCCCTGGATTGGATTGTTATGGTTAATTTGGAATCAAAATCTTCAAAAGGAATGAAATACAATTTCCAAGTTGATGGCTTGTTGTGATCCCTTGGGCTTTGAACTTGCAGCGCCAGACTGAAATTCTTTATCTTTAATATTTTTATTTATTGCAAAATAAACGTTACCTTGGAAGCCCAAGGCCTTGTTCTTTTGGATTTTCTTTGTCAATCTATTCCAAGCCTCGACATTTCTGAACCCACATGTAGTGAGTTCTGTTCTTTGATATATTACAGATAGGAAAAAGCTTTGTGATTATTATTGATTATAAATAATAAACAATATTTGATAAATAAAAAATATTATAATTATATGGAAATCCAAGTTAGCAAAGTTAATAAATATTTATACAATTTATAATAACTTGAAACTTTTAAATAATTGAATAATATTTTTATAATTCTATTTAATATTAATTTAAAAGAGATTCTAGCATAGTCTACGTGAGGGACTTCTCTCCAGTTAGTAAAACATGCCCGGTTGGCATTTGTTGACTCCTTATATGTTGCAATTATTGATTAGTGACTAACTAGCCGCTCATAATTAATTAATCCAGGCGGTGGCTAAGTGACTCCATCAGTTTTTGTTTATTTATTGAATAATTTCCTGACCTTTCACGTTATCGGTTTCTCAAGGCAAACTAAGTCTAAAGATGCGAAGACTTGTAATATGTCCTTTAGAGTTAACAAAAGAGAAGAAACTTCTTGTTTTGTTTTGTGGTTGCATTTGTGTTTGATTTTGGCTTACCTACCTGCCTCCATCATCAAAGTGGAATTGTAAATTGCATTAAATGATGCACATGACCCTAGTAAGTGGTCTTGCCAGGTTGCCTCTTCCCACGTAAATTTGTCCTGACGTGAGTCATGCTTCAGTTTTTGTGTTTAGACAGAGGGTTTTCAGGCACGTGGAGCAGGTAGAGAGCTGCGTAAGACTAGTCAAGTTTAGTGACACGAACAAATTGATTCATCTTTTTCAAAATTGTTATGATCAAAGTTACAGATACATCAATACTAATCAGTATGATCGATATAACTTGTTTTAATACTGTTTTTAGTTCAACATGAACACATAAGCCTGTGAAAAGACACACTTATCGCAATAGTTTGTAAGGGAATGGAAGATGAGATGGTGGATGAGCAAGAACTTCAACCAACAATGTCTATTACAAAATCTGCTGGAGCCCAGCGCCGATCTTCACTGGTCAGATGAATTTATACCCCCCAAAATGATAAAAAGGGAGGGTCTTGGTTGAAAGGCAGGCCACTTGCTTAGTGGGATTTCATGTACTGTCCACGTTCAAAAAGTTTTGCAGCTATAGCCGATTTTAGAGCATCCAACAAAGACTGTTTCATAAGAAAAGACAAAGGAGGTGACTTTGAAGCCATTAGTTTCCTCTACATTTCACCATATTTCTTCATTTCCCATGCTGATATTCAAGAATCTCGTTGATGACAAGAAAAGAGTAACCAAAACTCCACCACCAAAAAGCACGGGTGGACACAAATAGGTGGGTCTAATCATCTAACAGTTATGGAGGAGATGCTCTTGGGTCTCCTTTAGTGTCAATAATTTTTGTATTACTATTTCCTCTTCCAGGCTTTTAGTCCAAGATTGTCTCGCCTGTAATGATAATGATTCTTGTTCCACCCGCTTTTTGATATGAAAATCACTATTCAGTTCATAGCTTTCTTTGTCACAAGTAGCTAGGGTGGGGCAATGGCATGGGGAAGAGGAAGAGCTATTGCCCTTCTCCTTCCTGTAAGATGCTCAAGTTGTTGTGATAAAGAGAGAGTGGAACAAGTTCATGGTCCAAAATGAGGGAGAACTAACACACCGACCCATTTGTAAAGCTCTTTTAAGTTGCATATATTCTTTGTCTTCGAATTTACAAAATGCCTTTTAAGCAACTTATTTGGTACATTTCGTATTCAGGCATGCCTATCTTTTTCGGTACAAATGTCTATTTTAGAATAGGAAAACATAGGCTAAAAGTTGGAACTTAATATGATATATATAACATAACGTGTGGTCCTCCAACATGTTTTCTGGTTCTAGGCAGGTACGGTGTTCTCCTTCATGGGGAAATATCAAATGACCTGCCGAACTCTAATACCTCCTGCATTGGTGCCCAATAAAGAATCCCCAGGTAATGGCCAGCTATTGTGTGTGAAGCTCTGCTTGTAGTTTATTGTACTTAATTTATGCTTTGACCGATTTTTAATTAATTTTAAATTTAAGACCGGCTAAGTTAAGCTTATTTAATTATAATTATTAAAATCATATCTTTTACAGTCCAATTTTAAGGTTGTCTTTGATCATATGGCAAGGATTGGATTTGGATGTGAACAGAATTGCACAAAATGCCTAAACATGTACGTCTCTACCAGAAGACCAATCACATGTTCATTAAGATGCTTCACTTTACTGCCTACCAATCTATCTGCTCAGAGACATGCAATGAATTGTGCTAGGCCCCAGATTCCTCCCAATCCCATTGACACCTAAAAAGTAAGGGTAACAAATATATTCTTTTATAATTTTTTAAATTTAAAAAATTATTTAGTTCATTTATGTTACGTGTAATTTAAATTTATTTTTTAATTGAAATATAAAACAAAATATTTTAAAAATTAAAAATTACAAAAAAAATTTAAAATTTAGGAAAACTTTTATACCACATAGAAACTTATATCTTTTACTTGAAAATTAACAATTGTACAACAATAACACATCAGTGAAAGTCTTGTTGGTCACGAGATTGGGAAAGTTCAGAAGTACTCAGTCTTACTCCTAACTGACAAAGAAGTATTTTTCGAGATCCGCATAAAAAAATTAAACTAAACATTAATAATAATAAATAAATAAATAACCGTTATAACTTTTTTGCACTTAAAAGGTGAAATCGTCCATCCCAACCTGAGAGTGGTGAGGGATGTAAATCATAATTTAATCTCATTCAATTCTTCAAAAAAGTGGGACTCGAACTCGAGACCCTTACACTTAACAACCTTTCTGAGGAACAATTGAGCTACCCATGTGAGCTACTGTTATAACTTCTTGTACTCAAGCGGTGGAATTGCCCACCCCAGTCACCCCCACATCCTGACCCGACAGAATATTGAGAGAGTAAATCACGGTTATATCTCACTTTTAACTTTTTAGAAAGGTTGTTTAGTGCCTAATGTGCATAAGAAACCACCACATTGAATAAACCCCCACATTGTCACTATCAAGACTCAAACTTGAAACCTTACAATTAACTTCCTTTTTATGCTTTTTTTTTATTATTACACAAGGGAAACTACAAAACTAATGTAAAGCTCTTGGGAACATAGCGCCTAGCGCATCGCGCCGGAGGAGCTCCTGAACGTCGAAAAGGGGCTCGTGAAGTAATGAAAGCCCTGGGCTGCATACCCCTGCGAGACGAGTGAGGCTGTCCGTGCACTGGTTGTCTTCCCTGAACACATGCTGCAGCTAGATTATCCACTCCCGCTGCAACAGCTGGTGGATACCTGTCACTAAAACAGAAACCTCAGTCAGTAAACCGAGAGGGGCGAAGAGAAGATTAATGACCTCAAGAGAGTCGACTTCGAGGACAACTCGGCGATATCACAAGTCCCAGACCAGAGTGAGCCCCGAGTGAATCCCCCATAACTCTGCAATTAACGACGAACTCTTAGCTAAATTGTGCGTGAAACCCCCTCTCTACTCCCCATTGCAGTCCCGAATCAGACCTCCTGCGAAAATTCTAGCGAAAGTGGGGTGCGAAGCGCCCTCAGTATTAATAACTAATTGAGCTACCCTCGGCTGTGCTGTACTTATAACTTCTCTTATTATAGAAAACAGTAGTAACAGAAATACTAGCGCGTGAACAAGAAGAGCCTTTATGATTGAAGAAATTACAGGTACAACAGTTGTACTTTCGTTGCGAGGAGAGACGGCGATACTGTTCTCAAATATAATATATACATGGTACCAAACTGTACTCACAGCTCACTGCCATAAAACCAAAGACAAAGTGAATCTTTACCTACGTCAGTCTGCATTGATCTATGTCACAAGTTGCCTCCTTGTTATTTATGAAACCTGCATCGACTCATAGTTCACACGCCAATTTCAATGAATTATATAACCTTATTAATATTTCGGTCACTCTTGCATCATGAAAGGTCCAATACATAACTACAGTTTACGAAGACAAAAGGTCACTGCCATCTTTAACTTATACAGGTCAAAATTTGGACCGACATCCCTGTGTAGGACGGTCACTATACGGTGTTTCTTATGAACTTCCAAGGAGATGCATGCCCCCAATTCAACACGAGACTGAAGAGCCATTGTCCTTTACTCCTTACATTACATGAGTTGTTACTTTTGGAAGATGCGAAGATACAATACGTCTAACTAAACAAGGGTGCGATCTAGTTGGCACGAGGAATGATTTATGCCATTTGTTTTTTATTTAATTGATATTATATTGTTATAAAATAGAATAATTTTTAAATAAAATTGAAACTTTTGAAAAAATAATTAAAAATATTATTTTACTCATTAAAAATTCTAAATTTTAATTTAAAAAAGAAGAATAGTAAACAAAAACTGATCAGTCAATTTTTAATGTTAACAACAAAAAAAATTAAGCTAAATTAAATCAGAAAATTAAAAATTAAGAACCGTTTCGTTCTACTTATATTTTTTAATTTTTGTTTTTATTTCTGTTTTCAATTTTTTGTTTATGTTTTCATTGAAATAAAAACAAAAACTTGTTTCGTTGTTAATGTTAATATAGCTATAATTTTATCACTGATAATAATTACATTTTAGATAAAACTTAAAGATAAATTATTTTAGATTGAATAAATTTATTTAATCTCTTATATAATATTTATTAACAAATTATTAATAAAATTATGTTATTTCAATAAAATACATAATTTATAAATTAAATTTTGATTTATAAATTAATATTTATTTGAAATATGTTTTAATTATTAAATCAAATTTTATTTGAATATTTATACATTTTAAATTTAATTATAAAAATTAAATATTTAATAATTTAATTGATAAAATATATACATATAATGTTGTATTAAATTATTTATAGTTTTTATTTAAATTTAAATGATAATAAATCATATTGTAAAAAGACAAAAATTACTTTTTATGTTTTCATAATTTTTGAAAATTAGAAGAAAATAAAATCAAAAATAAAAACTAAAAATTCAAACAAACAAAATGTTTTACTGAGCTTGAAAACAAAAATAAAAGCTCAAAAATAAAAGTAAATCAAACATTTCCTAAATTAAAAAGTTAACTGATTCAGTTAAACTGATCAAATGGATTTAATTTTAAAAACATTGAGTTTAAGTTGATTATGATTTATTAATTAATTACAAGTCTTTTTTTTATCATTTACTCTCCAAATTACACTCTTTCATTTGTCAGCTTCTTCCCATATGTTCTATACACATATATACCATAAATAGCGAGAGATAGAAGATTGTCTTGACCTTATTTCTGTCTCACTTTAATAAGCATTTTGTGCTTTAATTAATTGCTTAATCGCATTTTGAGGTAATAAATCTTCTTTATTAATTGTTTCCTTTTTTAGTAGATCGTACATAAACTAACTACAGAGCAACGGCAGAGACATTAACGGGGGACTGTAACCAATCAAAACGACTGCATTTGATGTCTTTTTCTTGCCTAGCTCCCCACCTTGGCCTACAAGTCTACAAAGGGCTCTTAGGGGGCGTTTGGTTTGAGCATAGGGTTGACTATGAATATGGGTATAATAGTAGAAGGGGATGAGAATGAGTATGAAAAACAAAAAAAAATGATGTTTGGTTTGTAACTTAGGTTTCTGTATTAATACCAATAATATTGTTTGGTTTGTCGCATCAATGAGAATGAAAAATAATATAATACCATTTTTACTCTCACTAAAAATGAAAATAATTTGCCTTTTCATATGTTTATTGGGATTTCAGATTAAATCGAGGGATTTCAAAAAATATACCTAGAAGTGCAAAATAAAAAATTCCTTCGTTTGTGAGACACGATAAGGTAGGATGGGAGATCGTAAAGAATTGAAAGGCGATAAGGAAGTAAAGATGATGGTAGGGCAAAGACTAAGAATAAAAGAGTAAAAAATAAACGTGATAAAAACTTATACTGAAATGAAAACTCGATACTCACCCCTTGGTAGGTTTAGTAGATTCCTAAATTTAATGGAATAAATCCATTCCCCTGGAATTAAAACCTCAAAGCAAATATTGTTTTTCACAATTATTGCATTCCTTCATTCACAAACCCTCAAACCAAATCCTCTATTATTTTTTCAATCTGATATCCGTAAAACCCTTAATTATTATTTTATCCACCTACCCTAAGTAGACCGTGGACTGTAGTATATAAAGAGTCTATAAAATATGCGTTTTAGATAAATTATTTTTTAAATTAATTATTAAAATGTTATTTTTGCACTTTTCAACTTAAATATTCTATAAAGAAATAACTATTAGTCTTCTATTTTATATTTTTTGTATGCTATTATTCGAACGACTTCTGGAGACCTTTGCAAATATAATGTAGTTAGAGGTGAGAAAAATAAATTTAATTAAGTTTAAATTTATAGTCAAATTTAAGTATTCAAGTTATTTTGAATTCAACTTTGATGAAAATTTTCTAAATCAATTAATTATAAAAATCAGATTAAATTATTTTAAATTGATTTATTTTTTTAATTTGTTTTTAGACTTTGATTTTTAGAAATAGCCTCTCTAATACTAAAATAAGAATATATGACAAAGATAAAGAGTGACAAGATTAGGTTGCACATAGGAATAATAAGATGCATGTATCGTTACCTAATCATCAAATCACTTGCGAACAGTGATAGAGTCTTACTAGACTATAATTTACAAATGTGGAAGAGTGTTCAAAGGGCAATTTTCAAAGTGACGCTATCGTACACACAAGAGACATTTAGTTTTTATTGAATTGTTGTTGAATGGTAAGGTTTGAAATTTCACAGCTTGTACGATGGGCAGACAATTCATGTGCTAGAACCGTCAAACCTGGCTCTCCGTTTCCGACTAATTTCACGAAACACGCCAACTTGCTTTGATTCACACCATCTTTCTACATATATAGACAATGACTCTGTAATACATTTTCTTGTTGACTTGAAAATTATGAGTGATGTACTTTATCTCCTTTGACGTGATTAGTATTACTAACGTCCACTTGCATCTACCTGTAGGATGCAGATGAGTTGATAAGGGACTCTTTTAGTTTAAATAAGGTCATGAGTTCGAATCGTCCTTATATATGCAACTGTTTAAAACTTGAAGTCAGAGTTTTTCTTCCCACAAGGGACCTACCCGGCTTGAGCGGAGATTAATCTAGATATGAATGGCTTAAAAATGTCTTACTATAATTAGGACCCTCCTAAGACAACTTGTGAGAAAAAAAAAAAAAAAGTCCACTTGCATCTAGATTATCCTATTACTGATATATTTCCATCGTAAGTTTCTCCGATGGAAACGAAGAGTAATATAATTAATATTTACGGTATTGGGATATTAGATAACAAGTCACACTTTAATTCTCAGAAATTCATGCAAGGCTTAATTCAGTAAGGCGTAGATTCATCTTACTCTTTAAATGAACAGACCTAAGTATTTTTAAATTTAAAAAAAAAATCTTAATTTTTAAATTTTCTAATAAAATATTTCTTCTAAACTTTGGTTTAAAGATAATAATGAGAAGCAGTATATATATATATATATATATATAAAAACAATTAAATTCTTATATTAGTAATATTTGATTAGTTTTATTTAAGTTTAATTTATGTTGCACATATTTTATTTTTATTTTTAACTGAAGCATAAGAAAATTAATTATCTTAAAATAAAAGAATTTTTTGAAATTTTTAAAAAGTTAAATTAAAATTTTTAATTTTTTAAAAAAAACATTAGAATCACATAATTACACCAGTACGATAAAATATTTTTCATTTTTCTTTTTCATTTAAATATATTTAGAATTCGGTACAAGATACACACTAATCATGATATTAGAAAAATAAAATTGTAATGCATAGTACAAATCTTATTACGTACCTATAATCAAAAGAAAATATTAAAAATGAAGATGATGCGAAATACTTGATTTCAGTTCCATCTCTAATTTCGATGTAGATTTTGAGCTCCAAACGATCACGAATTTTCCGGAATTTTTACGGAAGTTTCCTTTATATATAAATTTTCTTAACGGGTTAGAGATTCTTTATGTTTACGATTGATACGAGCAACTGCAGGAGATTTTTACCTTTATATAGTATCCATATCGAACTTTCCCGTTACAAGGCCGATATGAATATGATCTACAATAATTGAGATTCATTTTCACCCGGACTTTAACTCATTAATTTAGATCATTTATTGGATCATTTTATTATCCTTAATTGGATCAAATTATGTAATTTAATTGATAATTTATTTAAAAATCAAATTTTCAACTTTATAAGAAATGACAAGATTGTCCTACAAAAATATCAAAGACAAAATGGTCAGCACTTGTACTTTTTCTGCACAAAATGTGCCAAAATAGAAGAAACACCCTTGAATTTTCGTGAAAATGAAACTTATATTTTTTAATACCATATCCTGACGAAAGTGGAATTTATATTATTGTTAAAAAAAAAGAAGCAAAGTCAAACGTATGCACTCTCCCATTTGTTGTGATGGTTACATCCTTTGAGAAATGTACATGTACAAAGCCGACCTTCTGACAAAGTTGATTTTCTTTTTACGCGACTCTTCACTAGATCTGCCTCCCTCTGCCTGCAAGTTGACATTGGTTTGTGGACAGGACCTTCGAGCTCCTCTTAACAAGGATAGAGTGTGGGGGCGCCTAGAATGGGCGTTCCACCTTTTGAGTTCAAGGATAGAGTGAGGCCTGTGTCAGTTCCTTCCTACAGATGATTAGTGGCAAGTAACTAAGTACAACTTGAACAAGTAGTTGACATTTTTGCTTCGTGTTAGAGCTCATACTTTAATTTATACTTTGCAACCCACAATTTTTAGTCAACTGGGCATACCTGAATTTAATTTTTTGATCATATTATTTTAAAATATTTGAATTTTAATATTTGGATGGAATATTAATACTAGGGATGATACTTCCTGAGTTTTTTGTATTGTTATTATTTAATTTGTAAATTGTTTGATTATTGTTTCGGGGTATAGTAGCTGCAGAGTTACTAATTTAAGTGTATGATGGCGAATGCTGACATTTTTAAAACTATATCAAACGTTAAACCGGTAAAATAAGAAGTTTAAGGTTTAAAAAATTTAACTAATATTAAACCGTTATAAAACTGATTAGAGATCAAATAAAATTACAAAAATTTAAAAAAAGATTGAATTCATCGAAAGATTTAAAGTTTAATTAAAAAATATATTGATAAATGATAATTAATCGGTTTATTTTTTATAAAAATTGATCAATTTATGAAAACTAACAGATTAATTAACAAATCAATCATTTTTTATCAATAAAATTTAAACCGAAAAGTTAAAACTGAGTATAAAAATTAATTAAATGTTAAATATGCCGAATTAGTTCGATTTTTAAAACATTGACTAATATAGCTAACAAATTTACCTTTATAATTAAGGAAGTTTTTATAAGTAGTCAACAAAATAAAAAAGGAAAACAAAAATTTTGTATTTGACTGGATCGATTTTCCTTATTTTGCCTTCTGGGAAAAGACATTAACTACAAGATTAACTATAATCTTGTATTTCCTATATAAGCAAGGTACATTAAATTATGAAGTTGAAGCAATTAATCATGAAGGCAGACCTAGACGGCTAATACCTTGAATCCAACGGCCACCTGGCTGAGTTGCAGTCTATAAATTGGAAGGATTATCTGGCCTTTCAGGGGACTGGTTCACATACAACTTCAATTATTTGCACCGTCCCAATAAAAAAAAAAGAAGATAATAAATAATGTGAAAAATGAGCTTTTCATATTAATTCGTGGCTTTAATTATTATATTTCTGTTTAGGCTGTCGACGAGGATGCGGTGACTTTGTATTATCGAGGACCCACCATGACTGATTAAAGTCAATAGTTCATATAAAATTATATAATATTTCTTATTTTTTTCTAATTTTTATCGATGAACTTTTTCATGCGCTGCTGACCCGTTGGGAAACCTTTATTATTAAAATTTAAGAAAACGCAGCAAATTATGATTAAAAAATATAAATATTTAATTGTCAAATTTAAAAAGTAGTACTATAAATAGTCAATTCACATTTTTTTGACCAGAACAAGGTTAAAGGAAAATTCAAGTTTGGGATGGAAAAAGGACACCGGGACATTTTTTATGACTTTTCCAATCTAGGATGACGGCATACTTGCTTCACATGCTAGTGCAATGTTTGGTATTTTCATAATTTAGGTTAATTCCATATATTGGATGGACATTTGAGACGTCAATAACTACTTTTCTCAACCATAATTTTTTTTAAAAAAATGGGTGCTTGACTTTAAAATAAAAAGATACTATTTTTAATAAATATGACTTTTTTAGTAGCCAAAATATAGTAGTTTAAATTTGAAACTTTTCAAAAAAGCCTCTCAAGTGACCTTTTCAGTAGATTTTTCAGATCAATTAATGAATCTATTTTTTAGTCCATTTTATTTTTATGTTTTACACATAATTCTCACTCATGTTTTATATAACATTATTTGACTTTTTTAATATTTTACTATTTATTTTTTATATCATATTTATTTATGTTATAATTCATATAAAAGAATTAGTTAGAT
>JAOSBK010000008.1:1179480-1193100 GCA_027568895.1 Erythroxylum shatona
TATATGCTATAATGAAAAACCATCATGAACATAAAAGTCCTGGAGATAAAAAAATTGGACAAGTCACATGGACATTAAGATTTGATGCTAGCTCGTGTACGAGGGTTTAATTCCCTGAGCATCAACGAAAAAAAGTACATAGTGATGTCTGACTATTTTTAATAGCTGTTACTGTTTGCTCGTGATCTGTAACGAACATACACATCCAAAGAGAAACTGATATTGTAAATGCAGTAAAAGTTCACCTGGAATTCAAAATTGATCTTGTCATTTTCCATAAACAGCCACAAAATGGAATATTTTGCAAAGACTTGCATGAAGACATGCTATATATATTTAAAGGTAGAATGCAGCATCTGAACCATTCTAATTGTCAATATGCAACTGGTATCATCAATGCAAACTTGAAACTGAAGAAATCTTTAACATTTGAAAACACCAACATGACATGAAGCTTGTACTGGCCTAACCTTTTCAACATTTTCCTCGTTTAGTTCCAGTCCTGTCTCAGTGTCCAGGATCTGCTCCACAGCCATGATTTCTGGTATTTTATCTCGTAATCGAGTTTCGATTCCCATCTTCAAAGTCATAGTTGAGCTCGGACATGATCCACACGCTCCTTGCAACTTCAAAACTACAACCAGACCATCAATCTCGTGTAAAGCCACATTGCCCCCATCAGCCATCAAGCCAGGCCTCACCTCATCTAAAACCTTCTCCACATTTTCTTCAGTCAATGGAAGGACACAGCTTGGTGAAAGCACAAGTCCTTCAATATTAAACAAAACAAAGAACCAGCTGAGCTTAATCAAATGGTGCATTAACTTTGCTGGAAGGTAAATTTTAAGGAAAGAAAGCAAAATCTCATTCGTGAATAGAGCTCATTCTTCTCATTTTGACTTCTTTTAAATCTATGTTTCACAAAAAATCGAGAGACTTCCAGTAATATTTGTTTAGATCATTCCTATTATTTCCACATCTTCTTCAACAAAAATCATGTTCTGCACGTATACTGTTCCACAAAAGTTAGTTTCTGACATTATTCTTCCAATCAAATCATGATCAAGACATTTGGTTAAGAACACAAATTCTCAATGGATGCAGGAATGAAGTGCGCAATTTAGTACATAACTGAAACTATCTGGGCTATTTCTAACAAATCGCAAAAGGAAACTGTATTACTATTACCAGCATATTTCCTTGAACCAAAGTTCAACTTAAACTTATGAAAATGTCTGCTGTGAAATTGTCCTCTGACAAAGCCATTCTGCTTTGAAGAAAATCCGCAAGAATCTGAAATGGGGTTCTGAACAAAACCAAAGACAGTAAGGCACACGAACCAAAATAATCACTTTGTTTGCCAATACAGCTTACACATGTAACAACGAAACGTCTTGAAATTAAAAAAATCTTGATGGCAATAAAAGAAAAGAACAGCATAAGTAAATGTAGCACAATGAATGAGATGCACCTTGAAGAGTGAGAAACAACTCCTCTCAGATATAGAGAGAGAAGGGTTCAACATTGAACGAAGTGGTCTATGCTTCTAGACCTGGGGTTTGTCTTCTTTTTTCTTATCGGCTTCACAAAATCAGAAACACCCAAATCCCATCAGCTTAAGTGGAATGAAACTGGACAGTAACGTGCTAAACTATCTAAGCAGTGATAATCTCTTCTCTTGAGGGTTGTTCTTCTCTGGTATTTTGTTGCGGAGTTTCAGAGGGAAGCATTTCATTGGTTTGCAATGGCGATGGCTGAAATTTTATGTTTGTGGACATAATCCGAGCTCTTAGCCTGAGAATGAGAAGAAGATGATGCCACGTAGGATTGCGTTAAAACGACCACGTAGGCTTTCTCAATGGGCTTAGATATCTGTTGCCACGTGGAGTAAACTTAGGCATAGACCTGTTAGTTTAACAACTTCCACTTGTGTTGGGTTTTATGTGATTTGGTATGTAATAAGCCCAAGCCCACTAGGGTTCTTCTTTATAAAATTAATGGGGTGTTTAGTTTGAGCACAGGGTTGGCTATGGATATGGGTATAATAGTAGAAGGGGATGAGAATAGGTATGAAAAACAAAAAAAATGATGTTTGGTTTGTAACTTGAGTTTCTGTATTAATACCAATAATATTGTTTGGTTTGTTGCATCAATGAGAATGAAAGATGATATAATACCATTTTTATCCTCACTAAAAATAAAAATAATTTGCCCTTCATATGTTTATTGAGATTTCAGATTAAATCGAGGGATTTCAGAAAATATAAGTAGAGGCGCAAAACAAAAAGTTCCTTCGTTTATGAGACACTAGGACTTTTCCTATCTTCTCTACATGGTCCCCCCCACGGACCTACGTTAACTTATAGGGTTTCAAAACTTACATGCGTCTATTTTTACCAATCTTCCCTTTTATTTCGGGAGTTTAAACTTCCAAAACATCATTATTACTGGTTATCCAATAAGAGACTTGTGGATTTTCCGAATTGATCTACTGCTTTATTTTTATTTTAATGTATACAATGGTCTACCAGGTACCGAATACTGTAGACTTTTACTGCTACTACTAACTTATCAGAATAGAGACCCGAAAAATTTCTGTACACGGTCCTGATGGCTGCCAGCTAGCGGAAAAAGGAAAACGAAGAAGCAGCATTAAGCTACAGGCTATATATGTTTGCATCCCTTGGAAGTTACCGTATGGTGGGAGAATATTCAAATGGAAGATCGTAAGGAATTGAGAGGCGATAAGGAAGTAAAGATGATGGTAGGGCAAAGACTGAGGAAAAAAGAGTAAAAAATAAACGTGATAAAAACTTATACTGGAATGAAAACTCGATACTCACCCCCTTCGTGGGTTTAGTAAATTCTCAGATTTAATGGAATAAATCCATTCTCCTGGAATTGAAAACCCCAAAGCAAACACTGTTTTTCACAATTATTCCATTCCTTTATTCTCAAACCCTCAAACCAAATGCCCCCTAAGATTTTGGATGTAGTAAAATTTAGATCCTTTTATGTTCTTTTTTCTCTTTTTATTGCTTCCAAATGCATTGATGATTCTATTTTAATGATTAATTGTGTTAAATTTATTACTTTTAAAATTTAAAATTTTAATTTTGACATCAAAATTTATATAAATGTCAATAATAATATAATTCATTATTAACAAAACATTTAAAAATATTTCCCAAGAAATTATGTTTATATTTTTTTCAAATATAACAAAATCTTATTGCTGTATTAAAAATATTTAAAATAGGATTATAGAATTCATTTAATCACATCTAAAATTTATTTATAGTAATATTGCGATAAAAATCTATGTATAACAATTAATATATCTATTTGATAAATTGTTAAATGAACAAAATATTTTAAATAATTTATCCAATAAAAAATTAACTTGATATACTTAACATTGTTGGCATACTTGTAATTTAATAACACTAAAGTCTAGCACACCAGCACAATTATACCAAAAAATCCTATCACAACTATCTTACGAACACATGGCTAACACCGTAACTAATTAATACTTTAGAGACGAACTTATCCATTAAAACACAGCAATGAGATCAAGTTCAAGATTCCTGCCTGTTGTCTTCTCCAATTCTTTAATACTAAAGCTCCCCAACTTATGTCTCTTCCATGTGATGTAAATTCGGTGACTCCTTGAGGTTGATTAAACAAATCATCCAACCAAGAAGAGCCCTTTACTATCTAACACAAGTAAGGAGCTCTTCTAACACAAGCAAAAGTTGATTAAACAAATCATCCAACCAAGAAGAGCCCTTTGCTATCTAACACAAGGCATGATATGCTCTTAAAACTTTTCTTTTTTCGTGTTGGTACAATGAGTACAATATTTTTCTGTATAAGTGTTTAATAGTACAAAACAATTAAACCCTTGTACATAATAAGCAATTAAAGATGAAATTATTGAAGTTGATAAAGAAAGGAGACAACACAGCAACGTGGGACGACGAGATATTATTGTTTTAAAATGAAGTTAAGGTATTGGATCCAGAGAAGATGAGGTTTGGCACAAATGTAGAGAGATTCCCTCGTGGGTTCCTCTTAAAATAATACTAGTATAAACCAAATCACTTGCCTTTTGATACAAACTAACTACATAACATTGTGTTTAATTTTCAAGTTGATCGGTTGAGAAGTCACATTCCGAATCTGCTGCATTGAAAGCAGGAGGCAAATTTCTGACCTCAAAACATGATTAATGTTAACATCTTCCCTGGTTTGACCTTCTTTTTGCTTTTGATAAACAATTAAAACAGTTGTTAGAGCTTAGAAGTGAAGGGTCTTGATTTGGTTTTGACAAGAAGGACCAATAAGTGAGCTTGCACTCTATCCTATAATTTTTTTTCTTTTAAAGCATTTATAATTCGATAAGATGAGGACATATAATTTATCTTAAATTCAATTAAATATATTCCAGTTTATTAATTTATAAAAAAGGACAATTCCTTTAATCATAAAAGGATTAATATTGTCATGTTATGCTGTAGGTCAAGAACTAGAATATGATGCGAAGTTTATTCACAAACACAAAGCAAATCTGAAAATGAAAAAGACCAGGCAGAATCTGAAGGAATCATTGATTATCTTTTCCTCGGTAATTAAAAACTTAATGCCAGAGAATGGAACAGGATCTCCTCCACCGATATGGAGAAGTGTCGTTCAGACACTTCACGAGGCATGCTTGCAGATTTGAACACCAACTCCTAAGCACCTCTCCTTCAAATTAGGAGTTAAACAACCTATTTAATTAAGCCAATCTGATCTGGTAGATCACGGCAGCACTTTAAATGGCATCTAATTCTATTTCTATTTGTCGGTTGGAACCAATGGCATTAGGTAATTGGATTTTAGTTTTGGGCATCCCCATATTTTTTATGTTAAAATATGACCAGTCTGGCTTTGTTCGGGATAGGAGTATCGTATCTGTCTCGCAATTTGGTTGGACTTTGGTATTATCTAATAATTGGATGCCATACGACATAAGTTTAGTATACAGCTACTATTTAATCATAAGATTACAGAAAATGACGTAGTGAGATTCCCATAATCATCTTAATTAGTGGAGATTTGTCACATCTAACCAAGATTACACTTTATTTAATTACATTACTAAAATAGAAAATTCTATTTATCACATCTTAAACTTAGTTCTTGGTTTTTTAAAAAAATGTTCAATAAAATAATAAAATTTGTAAAATAATTATAATTTGGTGGACAACGAGTATTATATTGTAATTGTTATCTAATCGTCGAATGAAGAAATTTATATTTAAAAAATTAAAAATTATTATTATAAGATGCTGAGTTTTTATATTTTTTCTCTCGTGTACCTTTTCTCAAAGAGATGCTATTGACATGTTTGATGATGGTGTATTAGTCGTCAAATTGTATCTTGAATGGAAATGAAAACGACATGAGAACAACCTTAAAGAATTAAAAGAAAAACGACCAACAACTCATTTATATATCTTTTCGGAAATGGAATGGATTTGGGATAACAACAAATATTACAAAAATAAATGCATATATTAAGGATTAGGTAAGATATTTCTTTTAATAATTAATTTAAAATGTTCTCATACCATATATATTTTATTGTACACCTGTTAAAAAATCTCTGGTATGATCTCTAGTTCAATAATGGTGGCTATGCTCTTAGATATGGGATGAACAAAACAAGGCCGGTTACCTGTAACCATAGGAGGCCAACTGCCATTAGAGTTAATATGAAATTACCCTCCCAAGTTATGGGACGAGGAAGAGAGGGGTTAAGATCTGCTCAGACAATCTATGAATGATGTCTGTTTTGTTGTCTGAACGAGTATGTACCAGTTTAGCATCAAAAACAAAATAAGAAACATCGGCACCACTTGTCTTTTTATATATTATCTTTTCATTAAAACTCTAAGTAACTGTAAACCTAAAGCAGTTTGATTTGAATTGAATTCCTAACAATCAAGCTCAAATTTTTGGAGAACAATACTCAATACAGTTCTTACAAAATCTATAGATTTTGTAACCAATATTGTAATTAAGCAATTCTTTCTTTTAAGTATCGGTTTACAATTATAATATAATTTTTATAAAAAAAACACATTGAATTAACTTGTAGGATGAAATGCAAATGAAATTGACCGCTCTAATTAACT
Source organism: Erythroxylum shatona (assembly GCA_027568895.1). NCBI lineage: Eukaryota > Viridiplantae > Streptophyta > Magnoliopsida > Malpighiales > Erythroxylaceae > Erythroxylum > Erythroxylum shatona. The sequence continues at coordinate 1,185,666 of JAOSBK010000008.1, forward strand.
GAGTTTAGTAAATGTTCAAAATTAATAAATTATATGAGAAAATGTGAATTTAGATTAGTATTCTTATTTATTTTGTTCTTTATATTTTAATGAATTAATTTGAATTTATTCAAATTAAATTACATTTAAATATAGTTAAAATTATAATTTCATTTAATAAATGATTTTAAACTCTTTATATAAATTTAAATAAGTTTGATTCGTTTTTCCTATATTTTATCATATTCAAATTTAAATTCAAATTTTCTTAAAATTTTTAGATTTAATTAAATTCAGCCTTTTTATCTCTACTTATAAAACATAAAATTAACTCACCAGTAATGAAAAAAGGAAAATCTGGTGTTATTTTTATAGTATTACATATTGGTATTTTCTTATATCCATTTCCAGTATGGTCAAATTGGCAGCAAAGAGCAAGAGGTCAATCCCTCATCTTATTTGTACAAAAAACATAGCTATGTACTATGTAAATTAAAAGGAAATAAAACGTGGGATCTCCATGAGCATGAATATTCCTTATTTGTCAGCAACAGACTATTTGTATCAAATTTCGACAAGACCATGAATTGTGTTTTACCTCGAACATATGTAACCAAAACACAACAACGTTTGGTCGATAAAAACAAATACATGCACCATCATTACACTTACGTGTTGGGTTGTGGTTGTTTTTACTTGTTTGGCATTTACCTTGTTTGGCATATATAAATGGTACCATGCAACTTACAATATTAAACTAGAACAAGCGCCTAAATTGGGTAACTAGATAGCTTACTAGGTAGCAACTCTTAGTTACCATTAACAGAATGCTAATTATTGTAATTATTCTATTACCTCCCAATCATAATAATTCACGAAAGTTTACAAGGTACAGGTAAATTTGAGCATCACGTATTACTGAATTAAGAAAAAATTGGTAGAAATATTATCAATCATGCCAATTTTCACAAGCTAGTCAAAATACTAGTCTTTGAACACACACACACACGCCAATAATTCAAGATACAATAGTTAAGTGTAGTTGAAAATAAGATATTACAAGTTAAAATGCCTCAATCTTTATTATAATTTATGACCAACTTACACTTTAAATGTCCTAATCTGGTGCTTAGTACCATGATTTAAGATATTGAAATTGAGGCCAGAAAGATGCTGTTATTGTTCATAAATACGTAAAAGATTAACAATTCAAGGAAGAAGTTAATACATATTGGTCCAAATTATTATTATTTCTAGAAATCCAAATTAAAGTATATTTTAAAGAGAATATATAGTTCATACTACTTCATCCCATATAGTTCCTTCCTCTCATTGCAACAATATCTCCAGTATGTTCGATTGTATTAGTTTCATATGAATAGCATTCTGCATTCCCTTTTTACTTGATTGGCCTTTTCTTGAACTTGCACCATCATAACATGGAAATATTCTGAACTGACTCTTTGGAAATAGTTTGTATAGTTTATGGCATGAAAGTGGAGAATGACGAAGAGAGTGGCAGGTGGTGGCTGAGGACACAGACTTGAAGAGCCAACAAAGTAAAAGGGCAAACAGTGGAAGAGGACCCACAGCCTTTGCGGCTTGTGCCTTGAACTGCCTACAACGCGTGCTCTTCCCTTCGTCCTCTCAAACCCTCCCTTACTTGGAGATGCCGTCACCTTGTCCTTTGTCCTTTAATACTTCCATCACTTTACCCTCTTGCTTCTTATTATATCACAACAAGATAAGAACCTCCAACCAAATTGGTGTATTTTATTGAACTTAGTGAAGATTTTCCACAGTTATTTATTGAATAAACTATGCCTGGATTTATTGTAATTACAGGTTTCCATTAAAGTACTCCAAGCACATAACGAAACAAAGATTATATATAATTGGTAAGATCAAGTTTAACTTTACCTAGAGTTTGGCTACAAGTGGAGATTACCCTCCTAAATCTAGAATCATAAATGAACAAGACAGCCGAAGCAATTAAGTCTCTCTAGAAGCCTAGCTATGCACTGAAGCTGGAGACACCTAGTAAATTAAGGAAATCTTTGTTACCATCTCAGTCGGTGTTCGATGAAAACTAAGCCTCGTAAGAAGTTTAATAGAGAAAAAAAAAAAAAAGACAAAAGATCTGAGTACTCTCAGTTTTGCATTTTCCTTGGATGGATATGCATGTTATTTCCAATGTGATCTTGTTTCGTAGCTTCGAGGATTTGTGTGTGTGTATTTTTTGTTTTTAAGTACCATAAAACTTTATGATCATGAGAATCTTAAGTCCCTTTCGGATCTACCTCTATTTACATATGTCATCTTTCTTTTAAAACTAGAATGTCTTTGTTGCATATTTCGCCTATATTACCTACTCTCCTAGGTAGCTGAAGATATTGTAAACTATATGAAGTGTAACCAATCTGGCACTATATCCTGAACAAATCCTGATTAATTTATGGTATATTAAAAAGATAATTCAGCTATGCTTAGTCTTCAAATCAGTCCTAACGACATACGAAAAGGGGAAAAAAGAAAAGATACATAAACCCAAAACCTGCCAATTTATGATACATCTGGACAAGATGGGGACACACGCCGGACTAGGCCATGTTACGCATGAGCTTTTTTAATTGGGATTGAACAGAAACAAGTAGAAGACAACTGAAGTCATGCCACTTCTACCTACAAATATGCGTATATGTGAGCTAGCAAGCAAACACTGGTTCATCTTCATTATTATATACCGGAGACATGTGGATATGATATAAGTGGTTCTATATATATATATATATATATATATACTAAGTTCTCCAGATCAGGTTGGAGAATTTGAAAATTATATTATTTATTTGCGTGTTTGAGGACAGCCATGTTTTGATCCTCAAGCTTTTGAAGGAAAGCGATGTATGATGATGGAGTTTCCTTTTTACCCAGTCAATTTATTATCCACTTTTATGGCCCATTTGGGAGCATTTTGATCGTGATTTGCAGGGTTTCAAGGATCTTTATGGTACTTTGGTATTTTAGATCATGTATATAAGGCAATATCTTATATATTTTGAGGTTGAAAGCCACCGAACTATTATCTAGTTTAACTATTGTCATATATGCACACACCCTGAAGTCAGAACAGATTGATGATATGATATATGTCAGGAAGCTTTAATTCTGAACAGAAATGGAAATCCAACTCCTGGTAAAGATTCGTAGGGTCCTTAGTGTTAACTGATCTAAGAACACGATTCCCTCTTATAAATGTTGATAAAATCTTCGCTATATGCAGTAACACATTTTTTATTTTTTTATAATAGAATTAACATCGATTTACCAGTTAAGTATATGTTCGATTAGTGATAAATCAAAATACTCCTTAAAGGGGCCAGAGCTAGCTTTTCATTATTCGTTCACATTTTCATGGTCTGACCTTTTTCTCTAGAACATCTTGTTCAATGTCTTACGTATTGTTCGATTCGCTCGAGGTTATTAATATACTCTCTGCTTCTCACGGACCACTAACGGAGGATCTTTCTTTGATTGCAGGTAACAGGGGATTACTGTAACGCGACTGGAAGGTCCAATTGCTTCATGCCTTTCAAGAGGTCAATCAATGTGCTGATAGATTGGCGACTCTTGCTCGAGTTTTAAGCCCGGGACTGCACTTCCTCCAAGACCCACCGGAGTTTCTTCAAGAGCTCCTTCACCTCAATGCGCAAGGAGTGGTGTACCACTACCTACCTCGCTAGTTCTGTGTTCTTTTTTTTCCTGTAATAAAAAAAAAAGTTCAATATTCAACAGGAACTGACATTTTTATTATTGTTTTGTGATGAAAATGAAATTGTGGTCCCACCAAAATTATACAATTATATAATTATAATTGTGGTCCCTGTGTGAGTTTCTCAGTTCTATATATGAAAAAGATATATACAACTATATATATGAACAATATAAACTATAAAGTGGAGACTCTCTCTCTCTCTCTCTCTCTCTCTCTCTCTCACACACGCACACACACAACATCAAAATATTACTCTTGAGGATCAGGGAACACAATGAAAGTTCCAGCTTTTTTGCCCTCCTCTCTTCACAGCCTGTCAAGCTTGAATTTTTAAGATCGTGTTCATAATTTTTTAAGTGAAAGATCATTGCGTTGTTGTTTCTCCAAATCGTCAAGGGACTACTAATCCTTGGCCTTGTCGACCAACAGGAATTTTTAGTTGCTCGCCTGCAGTGTTTCCAATTTATCTTCCCCGCGAGTCCACCACAGACGCACTGCTTAGTTTTCTCCGTTCCCTGCAATGTGTTATGGTAGATAGCTGTGCAAGGAAATGGTTGTTTTAAGTTATCTGGCTTTGTTTACTAATAAACCAGCTCATCTGCTGGTGGGATATGAAGGTGGAAGATGTTCGATGAGCTTTTTGACACAGATTTGCTATCTGGGTACTTCTTATTTCAGGTAATAACCATGCCTGTAAATTTTTTCTTCTCTTGTTCTGGCACTTTCAGATTTGGTAGTTAGTTGTTGGCTGCTTGCAAAGTCTTAAATCCAGAAACTTTGACGACGAATTTTGCTAAGCACGTCTTACTGTTCCTATTTCTTAAGGAAGTTGACCATCGGGAACAAAATATGCTCTTGTTGAGAAACATCTTCGTTTTCCATACACCATTAACAATTCACTGCAGAATGTGAAGTTCATCAGAATTGTAAATTTGAGCTGAAGTAAGAGAAGCGAGAACCTGTTCTGCACAGAGTTCCTGAAGATGATCCAGACCGCTATTTTTTGGATATTGATTGCGCCACCAGGGTAGAGATAAAGAAACCTAAATTTCCTGTCACTATTCTCCTCAACCTTGTTCACTGTGTTAGCTACTGTTTGTCACACTTTAGGAGCTCCCGCTGCAATTTTGAACAGCCTCATTGTCCCCACGCTTTCCCCAATACCATAATTGGAACGTTTTCGAAGAGAAACTTTAATTGTTTTTAACGAAAAGCAATGTCTGTCATGCTTGATGTTTGCCTTCGTCAGATCCACTTAGAAAACAATTAAAACAGTATTAGAGGAGAATTCGGTAATTTAGAAAGCTGATGCAACTGAAGTAGAGAAAGATCAGACTTTTCTTTTCGTTTCTTATTGTTTTGATTGATTGGTTGCACATGGCAATTTGTAGTGTGAAAAATGTTGGATATGACTCAATCTCAGATCTTTTCCACTAGTCTTTGTTATCCAAAAGATGTCGCCTATAGGACTGGTAGAAATATTAGGGTCAACTACTGACTATATATCTGTTTCCACCTCCAGGTAGTGGCCATTCAGAAATCATACCTAACGCATTTGAAATGATAGAAGTTCTGATGTCATCATCCACTTCCATGCTCTTGTTTTCTAGTTTCAGTCCCCCTTTTCTTCGGTTTCTTAGTGGGTCAATTCAGAAACTGAAACCCTGGATGTAATGTTCTTGGATTTTCATGTTTCTTAGAGACCTTGGAATTTGACCATCATTGCAGGAATGGGAACTGAGCTTGAATATGCTACTATCAATTTTCTAACAGAATCATCAAATAGCAGTGACTTTCGTGTCCATAGTGTGGACGAGAGATACTATTTTTTGCGAGACGGATCAGTGCTTAGTGAGGACCTTCAAGTTTCTGGATCATCAGAAAAGTTTATTAGCTTCTCAACAAAAAAGATGCCCACCAATCGCAACGTCGAGTCCATTAAGAAGACAATGCAGATGCAAGAAGACATTTTCAAGCACCAGGTAGTTAACATAAACGTCCCGTTCAAATCCAAGGTCAGTTCATTATATCTCAAAAGGGAAAATTTCACAAGAAACTTGGAACTATTTTGCAGGTACGAGAACTCCACAGGCTATACAGTGTTCAGAGGATGTTGATGGATGAGTTGAAAATGGAAATCAGTAAACACAATAGTAAACCTTGGACTCCAATGACTATTACTTCAGACATTAACCATTCCCTAATCATTAACCCGCATAATTCAACATCGCAGCACCGTTCCAGTGTTCAGTACTGTTCAAGAGATGAACATAATACAAGAGAAAGAAGAGGAAGCTGCCCCGGCGAGACCATGAAAATGGCTAGAGGATTTGATCTGGAGAGACCAGCTGAAGGAAACTTATCCACAGGAGTTAGTGTAGATGATGACAAGAGAGCAGCAGGCTCCAGCTTTTACATACCCCAGAAACCCATAAATCGCTGTGAAGACAGTGAAGTGGAGCTGACATTAAGCATTGGAGCCAGCTCTGGGAAGAGTCCTAAATCTAAAGACTACCGGCGTCTTCACACTCACCGAGAAGCAGGATTCATAGAGACGATGAATATGAACGAAAATGATTCTCCAACGTCGATATTCAGATCAGAACGTGGAGAGGATTGTAGCGGACCGACAACCCCCATGAGCAGCTCCAGTGCAACGTCTGATCAAGAAAGAAAACGACCTCATTGGCTTTTCCAAGGTTTGAGCATAAATAGGACATGACGATCATGATCAACTACTTTCTGACATGTACGTGTGAATCCTTAAAGAGTACATCTTCGACTTGGACCAACGATGAAGATACACGGTCCTTACGATCAATATCTCAAACTGAGTTGCCTTCTAATCCTAATAAATGGATCGCCGATCCACACTCTTCAGGATACGTATTAATATCGATCATTGTGTATAAAAAGAACAACTGCAAAACTGTTGGCAACAGTTACTTTCAGTTAAATAAGTTGATAAACATGGCTAGCTAGCTTCTGTGTCCATGCAACTGGAAGACACTTTTACCTGTACATAATAGATGTGTAAAGGCAATTCACTGGAACTTACACTGGGGCATTTCCTAATCCGTAAATATACATTTTCGTATCCAAAGATTCGATCCTGTTGCCCTCTTATGTAGCTCCTAACTTTTTGGAGAATTATAAGGTTAAGTTATATCATGTTACATCATCAAGTTGAATGTTTCTTCTTTTTGTGTCGATGAATCGTAATCATCTATACCAATGAGCCAAAGGCCCGTTGGTCATTTTCCTCGTACGAAAGCCTATTTGAACAAGTTAAACCCAATGAAATAGAACCCACCTTGGGACTTGAACCCATTTGAGAGTTCCCTCTAGTTTCGCGTCATATTACCCCTTTAAATCCTCGTTCCTAAAATTGGTATACTTACTATGTCCTAATGTATCCCATTCATTTATTTGTGTGGGGATTGATCCTCTGTCTCAAAAATGATATACCTACTCTGTCTCAACGCATCCCACTATCTCAAAAATGGTGTACCTACTCTGTCTCAATGCATCCCACCCATCTATTTGTGTGGGCGGGGACTGATCCTCTGTCCCAAAAATGGTGTACCTACTCTGTCTCAATGCATTCCACCCATCTATTTATGTGAGCGATGACTGATCCTCTGTCTCAAAAATGGTGTACCTATTCTGTCCCAATGTATC
>JAOSBK010000008.1:1199729-1221124 GCA_027568895.1 Erythroxylum shatona
AAATCGTTTATTTGCTTCAAAACAATACATCTACAACACTAAGATACAAATGGGTACTAACTAATTTCATAGTATAAAAGAAAATGAAACATAAATAAAAAACCTGAAAAACGGCAGAAGATGGAGTAATGAGAGAGAAAGAGGACTGAACGCCCCCAGAAGAGTCGGCGGCGAGAGCAGTCTTAACGAGTTTTCTCTGCAGCTCGAAGGTGGACGAGGCCGAGGCCTCCAGATCGCCAGAGTGCTGCTTTGCGGTCCACTCACCGCCGGAGGATCTGCAAACGAACGTGAACACTCCCATTTCAAGGGTTTAAGTCTCTGAAGAGCTTCTCTCGATGCAATCGGAAGGAGCAGACACGGACGGCCTGTGAATTAGGTTTCGTGAGATATTTATGTTAAAACCCTCATAGGGTTTCTGCAATTCCATTTATGCCCACGACCACTGGAACTCTTTTTTCTTTCTTTTTGTCAAAAAATCTTTTTAAGTAATATTGAGTTGGTTTTAACGGAATAAAAATATAATAAAACGGATAAGTAATGAATGTCATCTATAAGACTAGCAAGTGATTACTACATATTTATCAATAATATATTCTTTAAAGACTTAAAATGAAAGTTAATTTCATTTTAAATAAATATTGTATAAAAATAAAAATATAACAAATAGTTTTATATTTTAAAGATATAATTTTTAATTTTCAATCATTTGTAGGTAACTTACGAATCAAAAATATTTTTGTTTTGGCTAATTTAATAATAATAATAATAACAATATTTTAACGCATATCTCAAAAATGAAAAAACTATAATAAATATTTAGTCTTTAACATATTTTTATTAAAAGTACGTTAAAAGTTTATTAAATTTTATTTTAAATAGTAAGTTTAATAAATATTTTTAAGATTGATAAAGCATCGGTCTCAATAATTTTTAGTTTTATGTTTTTTGTTAAAATAATTTGTTTTAAAATAACTTATATATTACAAATAATTTTGTTAGATTATTGATATATTAATTAAATAATATTTATCTAACTAATATTAAAGAAAGATAACATTTTTACGTCGTGTAAACTAAAAACAGAATCTTGATCTGATCTTAAAAACATAAAATTTGAAATAGAAAAAGCTAATTAAACAAATTCCTAAAACTATTTAATATGTTTCAGATAGCAGATTAAATAACTATGGCAGTCATGAATATAGTTCAAAAAAAAAAAGATGATGATAATGAGTAACTAGGAGTCTATCCACTAGGAAAATGACCAGCAGTAGCCAATGGAATTCATGCTACTCAATCTTAAGTTACAATTCTAAGGCCGGTTAAATTCTCAAGAGCACTGTATCCATGTCAACCCCAAGGCCATTCAGCTGTTGGGTGTTGGAATTTACAGCAATAACTAAGGGGCAATGCACTTTACATGATGCCAGACATGAAAGATTCATGTCTGGTTTACCTCCCTCACACAATATCGGGCCGGAGTGTGGGGGCACCTAAGGTGAGCGTTCCACCTTTTGAGTCCAAGACATGAAAGATTCATCGGCAGTGTATAAGGGCCAATGCACTTTACAACCATCATAGTCAGGTAGAGTCTTGCAGTCATACATCATAATAACAAATGGCACCATGGAAATTTTGATCACTATATTTTGAGATCAAAATGAGAGATCGATCACCAAAGTAATCATAATTATTCACGTATTATGAGCCTTAAGCAGTTTATCCCTTAGGAAAAGCTACAAATGTTTCTATCAACATCCTTGGTGTCTTAATGTAAAAGTGATAAACAATTTCTCCTATTGGAGATGTGATACACCCCTGATTACGTATTCTAGAAGGAAGCCACATGTTAAGTAGTTTTAATTGTTTTAGGACTATTCTACGTATTCTAGATAGGGGTCAATTACGTATTCTAGATAGTGGTCAGCTATGTTTAATAGTTAATTTAGAACTCTATTCCATAGTTAAATAGTTAGAGGGTCAGTCATTCTAGGCAATTAGTTATTTTAATTGTCTATAAATATTATGCATGCAGAGATATGAATAAGAACTAATACGAACCTTTTATTGTGGAGATTCTCCCCTTGGCTATTATTCCTTCTTTAAGTGAGATTCTTACTCATAGAAAGCTTAATAGATTTTTATTTCATTACTACCTTCTGCAACTAAATTCAAAAAGAAACCAACTTCCGTTAATACATATTAATGTAGTAGTGAAAAGTAGGTATCGATCCCATGAGAAATTTTAACGATAAAGGTTAACAAGTTTTAAAACTAAAACAAAGTAACGAAAAGGGGGAGGGGGCAAGTTTGCAATTCACAAAAAATTAAGAATGTATAAATAACAAAAATATGAAATTAGTAAAAGTAATTGGATCTGAAAATTTAATAGAAAAACCTTAGTTTCGAATTACAAATGTTATCACGTTAAAATAGATCATCGATATAAAATTTCAGTTCATTAATGAACATTCATTGGGGAATGTTTTCTCTTAAGTGTAAATAACTAGAAACATGTATTCTAAACATTCTTATTAATCAATAATCTAGATACTGTTGTAGGTTCAACTGAATAATAGCTTTAAGAACTAAGAAATCAATGAACAAGACAATATATGTACGACATGCAATTAATCAAGATGAGTATCTTCTTAGAATTTCCAACTCTAACATAAAGAAGGTAATCTTAATTGCTACTTGTGATTAACAAAACTGAACGTCATATTTTATTAATCTAGCTATTAATTGAATCAATTCCTAATTGCGCACCTAGAAATCAATCAATTCAATTAGAAAAAGTAAGTCGTAAAATAGTCAGTGCTCATCAACAAAACAAATTTCATTGAAGCCTCTCACACATAATAGATGATAACACGATTCCCTTCAACCAAGAAAAGGGTTATAGCTACTCATAACGGAATTGAAAATTAAAGAAATAACAAATTACATAGTCTCCATCCCTATCTTTTCCTAAAGAATACGAAAATCCATAGAAGAAGAGTGCATAAAAGAAAACTGAACTAAATTGAAAATAAAAATACTGAAAAAAATTCTAAAACTATGCTAACTTAAGGGATAACATGAACAACAACATTTTTCCTCTTTTTATGCCTTTTCGATCCCTTCTTTTCCTATCGTCTTTTGCAGATCACATCTCCCACGTGATCAGATTGCAAATCTCCAACAATCTGATCTTCCAAGATTATGAAAATCTCAAACGAATCAGATTTGAATTTGATAGTAGATCTGCATATTTTTTTTCCACTCTTGCAGATACCCAAGCTTAGTCATTGAATTTGCTGTCAATCTGGAATTTCGGATTTTCTTTGTTTCTTTTGCATCTTTTTTTATTCAATTTCATCTTTAAAGTGTTGAAATTCATTAGAGAACAATTAAGAGGCAATTCCATTAATTTTGAATAATAATTTCAACGCATAAGAAAATTAAATACAAAATAAGTACAAAATGACAACTTAATAAATTCCCCCACAGCTAGCGTTTGCTCGCCCTCGAGCAAACATGCCAAACCACTACGCCTAATCAATTCATCCCTCATAAAAATAAGTACACACAATCCATTAACTTAGGCCAGTAAGACTTAAGTTGCAATACATATCATAATCGCTTTTCACTGATATAAATAAACAAAGTCAAAATAAGTCATCTTTGCTCAGAAGTAAATATGAAACCAAATTGAATTCTTTTCACATATTCTCTCTTATACTCAAGTGTTTAACGTCAAAGTGTTTCACTCAAATCTACAATCATTACAAATAATTCTTCTACCTGTTGTTGAGTGGAACATGTGGAGTATTCATAAAAGACCTAAGAAACTCCTCGAAGATTTTGTGGACAACCTCAAGAGATCGAATCTACAATCATTACAAATAGTGACTCTCCATAGAACAATAGAACTGTGGGAATGTTAAGGAAAACAACAAATGTCGAAAGCCAAATCAGAAAGGTGGTAATAAAAGAGAAAGAGACTACATAAAAATTGCACCAAATTATTGTAGAAGGATCTATTAAAACAACTTCCTTCCACGAGGCGATCTCTAGCTCCCAGTAAGAATTCATAAACATCACAAGTAACTACGTGCCGTTATGCTATATTCAAGTCCATAATGTACTAACCTTATCTTCCTGATGAGCTGATAACCCCATTTCTGAATTTGTGCTCCTCCGAGACTTGTCATATGTATGATTAGAGAATAAGGTAGTGTTGTTTATGTTGGCATCACTAGGATCTAATAACACCAGATCAAAGTCATAGTTCAGGATGTTCTTCTCCACAAATCCAAGCTGCAAGCACAAAGACATAAAAATACCTCCTTATTTGTTCATATACATGACAATTTAAGTTAATAACTACAAAAAAAGGGAAAAAAATATAATTACAAAGACAGTTGCCTCTGTAATTCTAGTTTACAAACAATAACTACAAAGGCACCAAGTAATGGCGATGATAACATACACCTTCACAAACAACAACCAAAAAGGCACCAAGTTACCCTAATATAGCACAGGATATCAACTTCAACCCAAAAAGACTTCTCTAAAGATAAAGACTACATATATAGAAAATCAAATGGAAAGAAAGATAGGAAAATGAACAAGTGAGCTTATATACCGAGCGACTTTCAAAGAGTCTGAAAGTAACATGAGTTGGAATATGGTAATCCAATGTTCCGATTACTGTCCATTCCCATTTATGAAAATTATGGATCCCACAACCTAACTCAAGCATCCATGTTGATATCTATACATAAACATACATGATATACACAAAAAATACTAGTACCAAATCCATGTTGGGATCTGCAATTCATATCCTTCTTCTGAGCAAATCCTAATCGGACAAAAAGCACCATATCTCAAACATGCCCAATCGAAACAACAAAAGGGAGATTCGAGAGAATTGACTCATCGAGTCACTGAGTTGAAATTGTCAGTTAGGAGAGAGATCACGAGAGCCTACCTCGAGTGCAGGAAACGAGTGAACTGACTGGAGATCGAAGACATAGGGTTAGAGATCGAGCGGAAGAGGATTATATGGGGCATGGATGATGGATGCAGCATACATATATTGGTATATCAAAGATGCTTCATTGATTCGAATGGATTTTGAAGAGGATGCTATAATAGTTGCTAAGGAGATTCCAGAGGGATTGAGAAAGTAGAGTGAAATATTGGAGCCGTTCGATGATGAGAATAAATTGGGACTGTTGCCTCACAAACTACTGATTTACCACGCCCTTTAATCCAGTTTATAGCTGTAGCTTTCTTGTCCGAACAGAAATTACCTAGATAATCAATGAATAACAATAACATAACCTCCCCACCAGGTATAATAAATAACATAACCACTTAGGAAAAACGAGTTTAATACCAGATAAGCCAATCAAATCAATGCCAGGGAATTCAGTCTGAAGAAAGTCAAGGAAAATTTGACCAGCTTTTGAAACCATGTTCATGCCTATTGCATCGCTAGTGCTGCACCTAAATCTCGTATAAAGATTTCTTTCAGCACTTGAGTATTGAATGCTTTGGAGTCTCGTAAACCTATTTGACCCGACCACATCCCTTCATACATTTGAGCTAAAGATCATAACAAGAAGCAAACCGGAAAATCCTAATTTTATTTCATCAATAATAGAAACTAAACCTGTTAAAAACGATGGATAAGGCATTGAAATTGTCAGGGTTCTCCAAGAAGAACTTCAATTCAAAGGTTCTTTTTATCGATCCAAATCTAACAACAGGCGCTCTCGTCATGCCATCCCTCAACACCATGCTTGTAGCACCACCCAAGACGCATATCAACTTACACGCTCTGTTGGTGCTAGAAGATACTTTGGTTAGTCTGAAAATGGTAGAGGATAACACTTCAATATTTATGTAAAGTTTCATTCTCAATTCAAGTCTCTACAAGAACTTATAAAATAAATGATATACCCTATTGAGTGTGTGAGATGAGTTTGATTTATTCTATCATATGATCCATCTTCTCTTTTTATGAATGTGAACTTCAGGGTCGTGTAATTGTAAAAAATAAAATCAATCAAGATAAGATATGAAAATAAAGCCTTAATTAAGCTTAGCTAAGTAAAATCCAAACTCTGACAAGATAATTAAAGAATTCAACTCCATGTTTTGTATGATGGCATAGACAAAACATCCGGAAATAAGCATGATATTATACTACTATAACAAAATTCACTTAAGAATACTCTATGCATAGTGATAACATTTCTTCCAATCTAGAGTGTCAAAGTATGCTGAAAATATCCCCAACACTCTTTCTAAATTTCTTTCTACTGACATAACAATAATCCATTATGTAATGTTATGTTTGATTTGAATTCAATAGCAGACTTGTGTGTACAAGGAAAGACTGAAATTGAGGAAATTTTCTTTTTGTGCTCCAAAGCAAGTCCTCGGAATCATGAATTTTCATTTCCTTTCCTAAATGATGTCTTGACAATAAAACACTAACATTTGTTCTATGATACGAAGATAGGCAACATGTGATATAAAGGTCTCGAAAAATGAATGGAACCTTCAAAGTTTTCAAAGAGATTGATACAACACATTCATTGATACATCATCTTAGTGACTGTTATTAAAGAATACAATTCCTGATATATGTACAACAAGATCCTTTATCCTGAAAGGAATAACATCCAAACCTGAGAGTAGTATCTTGTTCATGCGCTGTATTCAATTTACAGGCCACGACCTTCACATATCATGATACATCAGGCTTTGGTTCAAGTACTACAGGAATCTTTTCCTTGTGATCACCACGTAATACCTCTACCACCACCTGATCGTCAAAATATTTCAGGCATCAAATGAACTTGCATCATGCTTGAACAACTATTGACTAGTTTATCACAAGAATAAGATGGTGTAAGTGCAACAAAATTAATGGGCATTGCATATAAACAAGTTCTACCTGTGCTAGATCACTAGATTAAGAAGCAAATAACAGGAAAAAAGGAAATAATTTCCACTGAACAATCCTAGAAACGAAAGTTTTATCTAGTAAATCAAATGAAGATGACAAAGATTATGTCTCTAATACTTACAAAAATGGTTCTACAGTGAACACATAGATTAAGAGGCTAACATAAAGTGAGTAGCTAGGGGGAAAATAACTGTTCCCATACTTTACATACAACTACCTAACTTCTACATGATAGTATAACTTAGTTTCCCCACTACCATGAGAGCTAGTTAAATTCAATGTAGAAATGTAACAGGTATCTTCTAGAAACACCACAAATCTAATGTCCTAAAACCAAAGGTAAAAGTATAGGTGAAGTGAATGCTATACCTTTTCACCCACTTTAAATTGGTCAAGAATTCTGTACAAGTCACAACCATTTGTAACCTTTTTGCCATTTACAGATGTTATGATGTCAACCCAGAATAAGCCGATCAAAGGAGTCGCGCTTTGTTGGTAGCAGTCCCTAAAGTATAAGAATCATGCATCATATACAGCAAACAGACGTGTTGGCATTGAACAAAAATCAATTTCTGTGTCTGGTTTAGAGGATTTTGACTCACTTCTGTATAGAAATTTGTCCAAAAATACTAAAAACAAGATGCGTGTTTTAAAAAATGAAAAAGAAAAAATGAAACATACAGCTTTGCCCGCTGGACCATCTGCTAGAGCATCTAAAACAAGCACCCCACTGACACCCAACTGCTCAACAGACTGATCAGGTGTGAACTTAATACCTAGAATTGCTATTGTAACTTTTCCAAACCTTACCAACTGATCAACAATGCCACCTACCTAGAGTAATAATAATGGAGATCAATATCTTACAAGTATGTAGACATTTGGCATCTTATCATTATTAAAAGGGATAACAAATTTTTTGTCCTCTTACTTCTGTATTTTTCTCAAGTACATTTAGTTTTCATTTGTCAATCCTATAATTTTTTAGTTTTGTCAATTCTATTCCGTTAACAAAGGGTTTATATGGACTACTAACTCACACAATTTATGAGTAAAAGCTCTCGTTGGACTTCTGCATGAGCTTCTCCCTTTCCAGCAAGTCCTACCTTTTTTTGACTAAGAAAAACTCACTTGTCTGTCTCCGTCAAGCAGCAATGGACCAGCGATGCCCACCAGAATTTGCACATACCCAACCGACATTTCACAACACTGTTCTAAAATAGTGTCGTAGTCAAATCCTTCGATAGGCAGACCCTCAGGCGACCTTTGGGTAATCCTCTGGATAGCCTCCCGCCATATAAGAGCCACACGTTTGCAATCGTTGAGCTTGGATTCCAGCGAATACGAAGGCATGGTACCAGAAACAATTGATTTGATGATCTCCTCGTCTTCCTGGGAGGCTAAAGATGAAATTAGGGGAGGAGGAGTAGAAATGGGAGGAGGTGATAGATTAAAGCTCAATTCTTCTATTGACATTCACAGTAGTTATATATAAGAACAAGATAACAAATCTTTTGCTATAATCCTAAACTATCGAGCAGCTGGAAAACTAATTCCTGAAACTACGGGATAACACATTTGAATGAGATTTGATTTTGAACAGGTCGGTGGCTGTTACAGGTTGTTACAATACGATAAGCCTCTAATATGCCCCCTCAAGATGGAGCTCGAGAGAGAACTCCAATCTTGGATTTGAGATCAAAGAAACGACCCCATGGAAGAGGCTTAGTAAGTGCATCAGCAAGTTAGTCGGCTGAAGAGACATGTGCAACACGTAGGACTCCATTTTGGACTTGTTCCCGAATGAAGTGGAAATCTATTGCAGCATGTTTCATTCTGGAGTGAAATACGGGATTGGAACAGAGCTGAGTGGCACCAACATTGTCACAGTAGATAACCAGACAACGAGTGAGTCGTATCCCAAGGTTAGTGAGAAGAGAAGTAAGCCAGTTGAGTTCTGCTGTGGTATTAGCCACTGACCTGTATTCGGCTTCAGTGGATGATCGAGCCACTGCTTCTTCTTAGAGCTCCAAGAGACAGGATTGCAACCAAGATAGATGACATAGGCACTGATGGAAGAATAATCGTCCTTGTTTCTTGCCCAGTCTGCATCTGAAAATGCTTGTAAATTCTGTAGGTTGTCATGATGAAGTTGATCTGAAAAGGCATGAAGGTGTAACGGTGACTGGCGATGGATTTGTAGGCCTTTATTGATAATTCCACAAAGATATCGTAGCAATTGTTTAACAAAAGTCCAATGTTCTGTCATTGGTGTATGCATATACTGAGAGAGTTTGTTAACAGCAAAGGCGATGTCAGGCCTTGTAAGCAGAAGATATTAAAGGCTGCCAACAATAGTTCGATACTCTGTGGAGTCAGGTAATGGTGTACCCAATTTTAACAGTAATGGTGGGCTAGTTGGAATGGGTGTGAGCACAGGTTTGGCATCGGTCATCTTAGTGCGAGCTAATATATCCAGGATGTATCGCCTTTGAGAGAGCAAGATGCCATGCCGATTGGGTACGACTTCCACACCCAAAAAATATGATAACCGACTGAGATCTTTGATGGAAAATTATTGAGCGAGTGCAGTAACAAAGGAGTCAACCTGTTGATTATTGTTACCAGTGATGATTAAATCATCAACATAGACAAGGATGTAAATAATATGACCAGTAGCCGTGAGCACAAACAGAGAAGTATTTATAGTAGAATTTTTAAAGCCTGACTGAAGTAGAAAAGTGCGAAGTTCATGATACCAAGCCCGAGGTGCTTGTTTGAGACCGTAAATTGCCTTTCAAAGCCTGCAGACATAGGACGGACGATCTTGAACAACAAAACCAAGTGGTTGTTGCATGAAAACAGTTTCGGAGAGGTGTCCTTAAAGAAAGGCGTTGTTTACATCAAGTTGTCGTATTGTCCAACCTCGAGAAATTGCAAGGCTTAGAACAACCCGCACAGTTGTTGGTTTGATAACATGATTGAAAGTTTATAGATAATCAACTCTTGGGCATTGATGAAAGCCCTTTGCTACCAACTGTGCTTTGTACATCTCAATGGAACCATCAGAGTTACGTTTGATACGAAAAATCCATTTATAGCACACAACGTTCTGGGTAGAAGTAGGTGGTACAAGATCCCATGTGCCATTTCAAACTAAAGCATCAAACTCCACAGACATGGCCGGACGCCATTTAGGATTAGTGAGTGCGGTAGTTACCAATGTTGGTTCAAGGTCATTGGAAGTTATGAGTTGGGTATAAAGATTCAATTTTTGGATGGGCTTATGAATGTGGTTCTTAGCTCGTGTGGTCATGGAGTGAGTGCGAATGGGAACTGATTCAGTTGAAGTAGGTTGTGTTGAGGTGGGGTTGATTATAGTTGTAGCATCCCAGATCACCCGCTTACAGATATTGTCCGCTTTGGGCCTTGGCCCAGCCATGCCCTCACGGTTTTGCTTTTCCCAAGGCCTTCCCAGGAGGTCACCCATCCTGGAACTACTCTCACCAAAGCACGTTTAATCTCGAAGTTCCGATGGGATCTGGTGCATTAAGCCATGGAAAACGCGTCTGTAAAGGAGAGGTATTCATACCCTTATAAGGCGTACTTCGTTCCCCTCTCCAACCGATGTGGAATCTCACAACAGTTGTTTGGATGTCAGGAGGTGGACTAGAGGATGGGTTTGGCACAACAGAGGATGTTGAAACTTCACAAGGGAGGTGCTGAGGGACGACAACCTCAGATGAGGGTGTGAGTGATGGCCGGGGAGGAGTAGGTATAACTGAAATAGGTGGAGGTATCTAGGAGTTAATAGGATTGAGTGGAGGACTAGGTAATGGACTGGACAGTGAGGCATATGGAAATTGAGACTCAATGAATTTGACATGCCTGGAGACATAGATTTTGGAGTTCAACAGATCGAGGCAATAGTAGGTGCTTTGGGTGAGCTAGTAACCAAGAAAAACACAAGGCTTGGATCGTGGTTCTAGTTTGTGTGATGTATAGGGTTTAAACCAGGGATAGCATAGGCAGCCAAAAATTTTTAATTTAGAATAATTTTGTGTGACATGAAATATTTTTTGGTAAGGGGAAATGAGATTTAAGGTGGGTGTGGGCAGTCGGTTTATAAGATAAACGATTGTAGCAAAGGCATAGGGCCAATAGGAAATTGGTAAGGAAGCATAAGAGGGTAAAGCAAGGCCTGTTTCAACAATATGGAGGTGCCTTTTTTCAGAGTAACCATTGTGATCAGGGGTATGGGGTGGGGTGTTTAGATGTGTGATACCAGCGGTGGAGAGGAAATTGGCTAGGGCGAGATACTCACCGTCATTGTCTGAGTAAAGAGTTTTGATGGATGATTGGAAGTGATTTTTTGTAATAGCTTTGAATATGATAAAAACTTCCTTGACCTCAGATTTGTGTTTAAGTGGATAAAACCAGATATATTTAGTGAAATGATCAATGAAGATGACATAGTATTTGAACCCATTGGTTGACAAAATTAGAGAGGTCCAAACATCTGAAAATATAATGTCAAGGGGTCGCGTAGAGACAACTGTAGATTTAGAAAATGACAATTTGTGAATTTTATTGCAGAGACAAGCATTACAAGAAAAATCATGAGATAATGAAGAAGATAATCCTAAATGGTTGCTGGAAATAATATGTTTAAGGGTTGGAATTGCAGGGTATCCTAATCTATGATGCCAGTCAAAAGAGGTGGTCTTTATTGTAGAGAAAGCAATCAATGGAGAAGATGTTGGCCACTCATAAACACCATCTTTAGTGTGTCCTTTCAGTAGCGTTGTTCCTGTGCGAAGGTCCTTCACAAGAAAAGAATTTGGTAGGAACTCTATGGATGCTTTGTTAGAGTAACAAAATTGAGATATAGAGATTAAATTCTTTTGCATAGAGGGTACACAGAGAACATTGTCTAATGAGAATATATGATGAGGAGCATGTAGAGAGGTGGAACCCGTGTGAGTGATGGGAAGATTAAAGCCATCTCCGATCATGATATCATCGTTGCCTATGTATGGTGTATGCAATGAGAGGTTGTTGAGGTCAGAAGTGACATGGTGAGATGCACTGCTATAAAGGAGCCATGAAGGATTGGTGGAAGAATGGGTGGCAAGATGGGCTTGTGATTGCTAGGAAGCATTGGGTGGAGATGTGTTGGTTGTGGGTGACGTTTGAATTGGGACTAGGCGAAAGGAGGGGCACTGCTTGGCCGTATGGCATTGGATCCTGTAGATCTGGCAATTGCCAAGATATGGTTTAGGAGGAGGTCGAGATCCTGATGAGGTAGAGGAGCCTACATTGGTAGTAGCACGTGTACGCCAGTTGGTATTGTGTTGAGGGTTGGTCGAGCGCCAGCTTTTATTGGATTTGGATGTGGGATTGGCAGTGGCTGGATATTGGTGTTGCTCACCTTTGTTTGATTGAATGGAGACTTCAAAAGTGAGAAGTTTTTCATGGAGTTCTTCAAAGGTGATGGAGTTATCTCGTGCTTGGACAACACGAACCAACTCTTTGTAGTCATCATTGAGACCATCGAGAATTTTATCGATGATTTCTTCTTCATCAAGTGGGGCCCCAAGAAGAGCAAGATCATCTGCTTTCGCTTTGATTAATTGCATAAATTCAGTGATGGTTAGGGATCCTTTGATGATATTTTTGAGTTGACTTTTGATTTGTTTGATGCGGCCACGAGAGGGTTTGGCATAGGTATTGGCTAAGATAGTCCAAGCTTCTTTAGAGGTCTTGGCTTTAGCAATGAATGGAATGATGGTTGGTGATAGGGAGCCAATGATTGCATTAAGGATCAATTGATCCTGACGGGTCTAGAGAGTATAATTAGGGTTTGGTCTGGTTGTATTAGATTGTGTAATGGTGGCTTCTGGACAAGGTTTGGAGCCATCAACATAGCCAAGCAGGTCGTAGCCAATAAAGAGAGTTTGGAACTGGAGTTTCCAGGAGAGATAATTGGTGGAAGTTAATTTGAGAGGAGTTTGTGCAGCAACGTTAATAGAGATGAGTGTTTAGTTCGGTTCATTGGTTTGAAGAATAGTTGGACTAGTGTTTTCGATGGCCATGGAACGAATAACTGAGATGATAGATTAAGGGAAAGGAGAAAACGGATCGACTAATGCTCTGATACCATGATAAATTAAAGCTCAATTCTTCTATTGACATTCATAGTAGTTATATACAAGAATAAGATAACAACTTTTTTGCTATAATCCTAAACTATCGAGTAATTGGAAAACTAATTCCTAAAACTACGGGATAACAAGTTTGAATGAGATTTGATTTTGAACAGGTCAGTGGCTGTTACAGGTTGTTACAATAAGATAAGCCTCTAATAGGAGGAAAAGTGACGAGGCGATGATCTTCTTTGAGGAGATAATTAGGATCAGTGGTGGTACCGTCGTCGAGGTCCCAAGCATCGTTGGAGGCTCGTGCAATGAAGGACTGAACAAAATTGATGCCAAAGAATCCAAATAGATAGATGGACGACGCGATGAGGGAGACAATGGCAGCAATCTCCCGAGAGTGACAAGGTGGAGAGAAGTGGAGTTGTGGATCTTGGGGTAAGAGAAGGCTCACTGGAGAAGAGAAAGGAGAGAGCTTTGAAGAGGAAGCTATAATAGTTACTCAGGAGATTCCAGGGGGATCGAGAAATTAGGGAGACTTTCATGGTTTCAGCTTCGAATGAGTTGTATGACGATGGTAGTTAGTTACATTGGTTAATGGGAATAGGACTTATGCCAAGAATATAAGAAATATTAAATTTTAGATTTCGATTTACATTTGTTGCGTGACAATGCAATATCGTCATATATTGTATAGTTTGGTTCACCAAATAAGAGAATACATTGGTAATACTAATACATCATACTTTCCATGACATTATATGAATCAATTACATGATAAAGTAATTAATAAATTTAATTATTGTTATTATAAAAAAACGAAAGTTTTATTTTTTATATAGTTGTTGAAATGTATACATCTTCTTGAATTTTTTTTAATATTAAATATTGTGTGAAATTCAAATTTGTTATACACTTTCTTGTTATATTAGATCAAATAATCTCAAGTACGGACTTGGCAACTCAACCATTAAGTAGAAGAGATGATAGGAACATGGGCAAAGTCTTGTATTTAATGGTAAAGCATGAACAAAGCACAACCTTTTGGCTTATATGGCGATGCATGAATGATGGGCGGTGGCCTACACTAATACCGTTTCTTCCTTTCATTTCATTTTCCATTGCTTTCCTAACAAATCGGAACTCAGCATTCTACACACCATCACCTACCATAAATTTCTAGTCTTTCTCGGACCATCTCTCTGTCTCTATCACACACAAACAAAGAAAAGACGATTTTTTTTTTGCTAGTTTCTAAATATTAACCAGGATTCTCTTCTCAATTCTGTGATTTCTTTTTCTCCATAAACAAAAAGATATGTATTTGTTTATTTGGTCCAAGTGATACATTCGCATTCTACATGCATTACGTAACAAAAGATTCCAATCCCAATTCCAGCAAATTCCACCTGTAAAACTTGTTGATGAACTCGTAAAGGTACCGACTTTTTCACTCTAGCTCCTACCTTTTTCTCCATCTTTCGTTTCCTTGTTTAATTGTTCCGTTTACATAAATTAACAACAGTTCCTAACACCCAGAATGCTAAAAGAACAAAAAGATTAATTTTTTAGATTGGTGAAGCCATAAAAGGCAGGTTAAGTTACCTCCCTTTTTCCTCCACGATTTACTTAGAAGTTTTATTTCCTTTTCATTACTGTCATCTGATTTATTTTCATGGAAGGAATGGCGAGTTTTGCTAGCTTTTTTCCCTTCCTATGAATGTTATAGCTGCAAATGCTGGTGAGGACAAAAATGAAAAGAACTCTTCTTTCGTAACATTCTCATTAAATGTATAGTAGAAGCGAATGGAAGCAGAACTTAACAATGGATTTATAACAAATATTTTTAACCAAAACCCTGATAGTAATCCTAGTATTATCTTGTCGGAATTATTTTTTCTGACGCTGTTGTTGATAGGAATTTAAGAAAGATTGGATCTTTAACAATCTTATTGTCCATAAATGGTAACAGCAGTTATTGAGTTCTTCTGGGGTGTAGCCTTTTGTTGCCGTTAGTGATAAGCACGCCTGGCACTAGTAATTATTCCCTCATGTCTCTCTCTTTTAATTTCTCTCTCTAGACTTCATTTGGTATTAGACGTATTGATATTCTTCTTCTTGCTTTTCTCTCCTTTAGCCCCACTTTCCTCTCACTCGCTCTCTCTCTCTCAACTTTTCTATTTTCTACCTCTTTCTAGCTTTTTCCTTGACACCAAGAACACTTCCGATTTGAATGATACTCTCTTAATCGTGTTCTTTAGATTGGATCTGGGTCGCTCCTGTATTGGATTATCTTCTCAGAGAGCAGGTACTTTTGTTCCATGGTTGCCAATTTTCGCTTTTTAATCAATTTTCAGTTCTTTTGGATTCTAGATTTTTTGAAGTAACGTCTGCCTTATCCTATACCACCCGTTATGGACATCTGGTGCTCGTGGAACTGATATATGGGATTTTTGTTTGTAATGAAATTTTGTTCTTTCGGTCTTCTTATTGTTCAGTTTGCGTGTTTTACCAATGTTTTTTTTGATCCGGTTCGAAGATTGGTATCTGAGCCATACGGCTGACCTTTTCTTATGACATTTTGATAATGGTTATATATAGTTGGCAATGTTGATGCTTTATAATTATGGTTGTATTGCATGACAACGGGTTGTAAATCGCAAAATTTCTTGTTATGTTTAGATATTTTACTATTTTATTGTGTTGATTTATTGCCTTCTGCTTTTGCTTTGGTTATCGCTCCAAATTCTCGATGTACTGTCTACGTGGTTTGGTTGATTTATGTAACTACATTGTGTTGGGTGTTTAAGAGTCATATATTTGCTGGTTTTTGCCAACAATTGGCTGGTGGTGGATCGTTTTCTCCGCTCACGGTTGTTAACGAGCCATTGTATCTGATGCGAGGAACCAATTAGATGGGTAGAAACTGAAGAAGTAGGTTGGTAATGGAAACAGTCGTTAGGCTGGTTATCAGGTGTTTAGTGTCATTAGACAAGGTATATCTTAATTTTTAAGTTTGGCATCCATTGTATTACTAGCAGAAACGTGGTTCTACAATTTCAAGGAAAGGTCTTTCTGTTGATTCTTATGGAAAATTTAGTTCTGGGATACTTTTTGGAACTAAGGAGTTTAGAAGGGAACTAATTCTAACAAATCACTGAGTTAAGGAATTATTAAGATGATGCCAGATTCCTATTGACTGATGGACAATATTTCACACTCAGGTACTGATTGTATCAGAATTTGATGAGTTTTTTGGGTTCCTTTTGTGGATTCCCTTTGTTATAGGATTAGTCCATAGATCTTAATGCGCATCTCAGTTGATGACTAAAATTTGTTCAGTACAACCATGTAAATAACCATAATAATTTGGGAATATGCAATTGTGAGCAGATTTTAGACACATTGCATAATTTTCAGTAGATAATGGTGATTCAGAATAAAAGAAACTCAAGCCTTTCATTGTGTTAATTAAAATGCTAGCATCGCTCATATTATATTAACAAGGTTTTGGCCTAGTATCATGATAATATTCCAAGTTTGACTACTACTAAAGTTCCTACTTAGCAATTAATCAAGAACATGATGTATCCTTATGGTTCAAGTTTTGTTATTCAGTAATTTATTCTATTTAAAAGATTGTGTTATATATGCCTAGTTCTGAAGTTTGTATCAGATCATTCAATTGATGACGCCAGTTCCATTTCAGAATTATTCTTTCTCTGACACTTGCTCGAAATTGTGGAAATTCAGATAGCATAATTGGATCAGGACCATGGCAGTTTCCATGAGAGATTTAGATCCAGCTTTTCAAGGCGCTGGACAGAAAGCGTATCCTTTGCTCATAAATTCAACAGCAACAGCATCTTTCAATTTGTTGTATTGTGCTTTATCAGTTTCTTATCCATTTTCTCTTACATGTTTAAGAAGTTAAAAGACCAAGGTTTGTCATGGCTAATATTATCTAATCTTTTTATGTGTGAAGTCGTGTTTGATCTTTCATATTATTGTTTCCTTCACGAAAATTCTTTAAATTAAGTGGACTTGAAATTTGGAGGATTGAAAACTTTCACCCTGTTATTGTCCCCAAATCTTCTTATGGGAAATTTTTCACCGGAGACTCCTATATCATTTTGAAGGTTGGCCATCTGTTCTTTTTCTCTTTTCTCTCTCAATTCACACAAGTATCATGACTGAGAATGTGCTTTTGAAATTTGGTTCTTTCTCCCACTTGTATCATCTAGACTATGCTTTCTCTTCAAGGGTGTCTCTATTGTACTTTACAGACTGTGGCTTTGCTGGTTTGATGATTTTATAACTTTGACTTTAATTCCAATTTAGTATCCATGTCTTTAATTTTCTTTGATACGTGGAATGTCTTGACACAGAATAATATATGTTTTGGTGCTATCTTTTTCTGCAGACAACTGCCCTCAAAAGTGGTACCTTGCGCCATGATATTCATTATTGGCTTGGTAAAGACACTTCCCAGGTAAGCTGCTGTTTTCTAGATTCTTGATGCTTGAGGAAATTGGAATCGTGCCATTTTCTTTTCAGCCTTATATCGACAGATCTCTTAAATAGGATGAAGCAGGTACAGCAGCCATCAAAACCGTTGAACTTGATGCAGCTCTTGGAGGCCGTGCTGTACAATATCGTGAAGTACAGGGCCATGAAACTGAGAAGTTCTTATCTTACTTCAAACCATGTATCATACCTCAAGAAGGTGGCATCGCATCTGGATTTAAACATGCTGAGGCCGAAGAACATCAAACACGGTTATTTGTTTGCAGAGGAAAACACGTCGTCCATGTAAAGGAGGCAAGTCTATGGAATTGACTTTTATATTGGTAAAGTTATTCCTGAATTTGTTTTGCACCCAATTTTATGTTCCTACTTTCTGGTTTTTGGAGACAGGTTCCTTTTGCTCGATCATCACTTAACCATGACGATATTTTCATTCTCGATACCAAGTCAAAAATTTTTCAATTTAATGGCTCTAACTCTTCCATCCAAGAGAGGGCGAAAGCTCTAGAGGTAGTCCAGTACATTAAGGATACTTATCATGATGGAAAATGTGATGTAGCTGCTATTGGTAAGTGTAGTAGTAAATAGAGAGCTCCATGAAGATATTTGAACTGTTTACTTTTGGTCTAATTGTTCCTTCTTCATATAGAGGATGGAAGATTGATGGCTGATGCTGAATCTGGAGAATTCTGGGGTCTGTTTGGCGGCTTTGCTCCACTTCCAAGGAAAACAGCCGATGACGATAAGACTGCTGAGATTTTTTCTACTAAACTTTTTGGGTAACATATTGACTAAGTTCTGTTTATGTTTTTGCAGGATGATGATGCATTGACATGTTACTTTTTATATGAAAACTTTTGGTCATTCATAAGGATATCTTCCTTGATTTTCTTTCACTTTTTGTCTCATTTAGTGAGGTTTATCCGAATGTAATTTGTCTCTTTATTCTTTTTCTTCAAAATATCTGCATAAACTAAACAACTTATCTATCAATACACTTTTGTATTATGTATTATATTACAATTTAGCAGTAGAAGTAAAATTTCAAAGAATAACTTATTTATGAATATCTCTCTTTGTAGTGGAGTAAAAGTGTAAAGCAGAATATCCACATTTTCTTTTCTTTTTATTTTTGTGAAGTTATAGTTGAGTTTGCAGACATTGAGATTGCCTGATTGTAGAATATTGTAGTTCTGAGATATATTTTTCCTTTCAAGAATTGAGAAGGGACAGGCAAAACCTGCCGAGGTGGATTCTTTGACAAGGGAATTGCTGGACACAAATAAGTGCTATATTCTAGATTGTGGGGTGGAAGTGTTTGTGTGGATGGGGAGAAATACTTCTCTTGATGAAAGAAAGAGTGCAAGTGAAGCTGCAGAAGTAATTTTTAATTCTTGCTTCCGAATCATGTGCATTATTGAACATTTGTTATCATTTTAGTAATGAGTATTATTGAACTGATCAGGAATTAGTTCGTGCTGCTGATCGACCAAAGTCCCACATTATACGTGTAATTGAGGGATTTGAGACTGTGATGTTCAGGTCAAAGTTTGAAGCATGGCCTCAGACTGCTGATGTTCCTGTCTCTGAGGATGGTAGAAGCAAGGTTGCAGGTTTGTAATTGGAATTACTTTGGAAACTTCAAAACTTTTCATTTTGCAAACTTCAAAATTTTCATTTTGCTTCCTCCATGAGAGCTTTCTACTTTATTAAGACTGTCATCTCTTCCTTGTAAGTTATATTAGTATATGTCTTTTTTTAAAACTACTACATTGATTGAACCCTTAATGTAATTTCAATTTTGTTAAGCTTATTGTTTTACATTGATTTTGTTTGTAGCACTTCTAAAACGCCAGGGGGTTAATGTCAAAGGTTTGCTAAAAGCTGCTCCTGTGAAAGAAGAGCCTCAACCATATATTGATGTCACAGGAAATCTGCAGGTCGATCACATGTTTCATTTATTTAATTGACTCAGATCCTAAATCTCACTTCTTTTATATAATTTTTTATTTACACAAAGAAATTTCCAAAACAGCAGCCTGAGGTACTTATCTTTGATAGATCTAGTGTACTTGTCCTGAATCCTGCTTTGTCCAAATACACAGTACAATCAGAAGTGGTGTGAAAGATAAATTACATGCGTGATAGAGAGAGGAATACTCCTTAACTTAGTGAAATGAAAGCAAGTGATTTGTATGACAGGGACTATCATTTTATAAGTAGGGACGATAACAATCCAGAAAAAAAAGGAAACAATTCACAAGAGATGTACTAATTATTAACAAACTGATTAATGGGAACCATAGGAGAGTTTTCATATAACAGCATGTTCTCGAACACAACTAGGTTGTTTTTATGAATTTAAGAAGTTTATAATTGAGGTTCAAATGCATTCTCTCTAAAACAACATTTATACCTGGGAAAGTTACTTCTTCAATATGAGCCATTTTTGTAATTTATACTGATAATAGAAATTTGTTGCAACAGGTTTGGCGTGTTAGTGGCAATGAAAAGACTCTTCTTCCAGCTTCAGATCAATTTAAGTTTTATAGTGGAGATTGCTATATTTTTCAATATTCATATCCAGGAGAAGACAAGGAGGAAATTCTTATAGGAACATGGTTTGGGAAGAAGAGTGTGGAGGTGAATTTCTAGTTTTTCAACTAACCTCCTTTTGATTATGAACTGCCTTTCAACCTTTCTCCCAACACAAGAGAGAGAGTACAATGAGTCCGTTAAAATAGTTCTTCGTTAGTCTGATGTGTCTGTTGCTAGTAGAAAAGAATTAGGGTTGTCTAGCACTTTCTGCATTACCTTTAATTGTTGAGGCTTCTTCATTTAATGTTTTTCTTGATGTTTCTTGCACATTTCTCTTTTATCTGTCACAAAATTTGCATTTGAAATTATATAGATCATTGCATTTTGGAAACATCTTTTGGTCAACATTTGAGCGGTTGATTTAGTTAAACGGTAGAAAGCCCAAATTTTCATCAGATATTCAATTTGCTCCTGGGTGTATTTTGAGTGCCAATCAAATTGGCGCATTCGTCCTTGTTGGTGTAGTTATCCGTCCAGGCAAAGGTTTGGTTATTCTTGGTAGTTTGTAGAGAGGAAAATTATTTGTTTTGCTGATACCAGAAACTAATTTCTATTCTCATGGACCTTTGTACCTTGTGAATCTTTATAGCTGTCATACAACCTATGCATCTTAGTAGTCATTTACTTGTTGGCACTTGGTGTTACGAACTAATTATGAGTTTCTCTTAATAGAATGAAAGAGCTTCTGCTATTTCACTGGCAACCAAGATGGTGGAGTCGCTCAAATTTCTGCCAGCCCAGGTTGCCTTCTCTTCCAGAGATTGCTGTTATTGTGATCATGTTGTTATACTTTTTCTTGAGTTGGTTCTGATTCTATATTATATTAATCATAGGCTTGCATCTACGAAGAAAATGAACCAATTCAATTCTTTTCAATCCTTCAGAGCTTTATTGTTTTTAAGGTATGCTTATGAAGATACAATGGAATAGACTTTGAATTCTGCTGATATACAAAATGCATCTGTAATCAACTAGGACTAATGTTTAACAGGGTGGCCTTAGTGTGGGATACAAGAATTATATTGCAGAGAATGAACTCCCTGATGAGACATATGAGGAGGATGGGATTGCACTATTCCGAGTTCAGGGCTCTGGACCTGACAATATGCAAGCAATTCAAGTTGAATCCGTATGTCTTCATCACT
>JAOSBK010000008.1:1229042-1243342 GCA_027568895.1 Erythroxylum shatona
CAAAGGAATCGCAACAAAGGGAAGGGAGTTGAATTTGATTTTTCGATCAATCGCCCGATAACTCGATCCTGTTCTCAAAGACATAACAAGGATCCTTAACATGAGGTATTACAGGAATAGAAGTGTTCATGAATCTCTCAAATAACTATGATCCCCTAGAGGTATATCTTCGAGAAAACTCCTAATCATTTTTCCTTGACAAAAGAAGAATGCGATAATAGTTCTGAAAGACAAGTTCTAGTGGTCAAAAGATGACATTATATGTAATCAAGAACACAACAGTGGCAGAAAACAGTAGAAAAGGAGGGTGACGAAGAGAAGATTGAGAGAGCCAGAGGCAGAAATTAGGGAGAAGCAAAGTATTTAGTCTCAAAAGCTTTTTCTCAATATTCATAGCAACTAATAGCTATCATCAATTTCCGGGAATAAGTATTGAAACAGAAAATGAAAGAGCTTGAATAAAGAAAATAAATGGATGGTCCTAATAGGGAAAAGCATTAAAGTCAAAACTAATTTATAAACTTTCAATTAATGTTAGTATGCTTGAAATCCTTTCCTAGCATTTTTTTGATAAATACCTTTGCTAGCATTACTGCATACCTTGTTCATGATCCCAGAACTTTGAGGGAAAACCATCTTTTTCCTTTTGGCTAGTTTGGTTTGATGTCCAATTATGGAGCTCTGGTTTTGCCCCTTATGAATTGTTTTGTTGTTTTCAGTGAAGTTAGAGTGGAAGGTTTAGAGACACTGGATTATCTTGACAACTTACAGACCAGAGAGCGTTTTACTGAACAAGGGGATGCAATAACATTTGAAGCAGAAGTGAGTTGAGGAAACTGATTATTCTTCTTTTTTCTTACCTTCGTGTGAGGCAGGGATGTAAACATCTTACGTCTTTCTGATTATACAGATTGACAAGATATACCTCAGCACTCCTACAAAAATTGCGATCCTGGATCATGAAAAGAAGAGAACGTTTGTCTTACGTAAAGATGGACTTCCAGATGCAGGTGAGCTTGGCTCTATCTACTCAACTTTAGAACTCGACATTAGTCTTGTTTCATAATCCATGGTAAGGTTCATGTAAGTTGGAATATGGTGTTTCTGTGGTTCAAATATTACTAACCCTTTCAGAAAGATTATTGTTACTGTAACATCTTTAGGCATGAAATGGTTCCTTTTCAGCTAATGAATCAACCAATTCCTCTTACGGTTAGATGCAATTAGTATAATGCATTTTTGACAAAGAGGCACGGAGAAGGCATCTCAAGAATCACCGTCACTCCAAACTTGAGCCCTGAATTTATCATTAGATTGCTCTAGTTTAAAAGCACAACGTCTTCTAGCCATTGGTGCTTGTGTTATTTGAGATGCTTGTTATCAGTGAATAGTTTCTTCTTGTTTTACCGAAAGCATTGTATGCAGTTGTGTGGAATCCATGGGACAAGAAGGCTAAGACTATGGCTGATTTTGGTGACGAGGAATACAAGCATATGTTATGTGTGGAGGCTGCTGCAATTGAAAAACTCGTGACGCTCAAGCCCGGAGAGGAGTGGAGGGGACGACTGGAACTCTCTGCAGTTCCTTCAAGTTACTGCAGTGGACAACTTGATCCGCAGAAAGTTCTCCAATGCAGCTAAAGAAACTTGGTCTGTTTTGGTCTATAAACTCTGTACAGCTTCATGTGCTGAATCTATAAAGCGAGCAGTCCAAAAGTGTTTGGTGCGCCCACTTAAGTTCTGGCATTTTAGCATATTATTGTTGGTGTATCAAAGAATATGCTTTGCTTGGTAAGATTGTTGAACCTTCATGCTTGTAATTGATGTACAACAGTACTGTGAATGAGACATTTCCCTTCCTTGCAAGTACGTAGTTTGCTTACAGTTTTGAGTAAGTTTCAAAGCTATCTTCCAAGTATTTTGGTCAAGACATAAGGTTTGATAATATTTGAATTTGGACTAAAGGCTGCACTGGTTAGTAAGCTATCTGAAAGGAGCTAAAGGTGTTTGATATTTTCTGAAATGGTTTACATTAATCACTCAGATTTTCTTGGAGAAAGAGCAGTAAACCTAAGCGTATGTGGAGGTAAGAAGTGGAAAAGAAAAAAATTTGCAGACCCTAAACCAAGACGAAACAATGAGAAGAAGACACAAAGCCTGTGAACAATCAGAATATGATAACCACACCCAAAAGACCACAGAAAACTCTTGTCTCTTCGATGTTTGTCTATAGTTACATGCTCATTGGACTTTCAGGATCACTAACAGCAGCTATGGCTGTTTCAATTTGCATCTTCACATGGTCTTTTTCTTCTTCATCTGCCTGCAAAAACACAAAATCAACGGTAAACAAAGGTTACTCAGGATCACAAGAAGCCAATAAACATTCTTGTTGAATTTTGTGTTATCTATTTATCTAAATTTAATCGAATTTTTAATTAGTTGCATAATTGCTCAAAGATTCAAGCCGTCCATTGCACACATAAAAAACCAATCCATAAAAGCCAACCAAAACATTACTATTTTTATACGTGAAATTGTCCATATCCCAACATAAACATCACACAGTTTCATATGGGGACAAGTAACATCAATTTCGTGGACCACCATAGTCACCAATTATTGTACTCAGAACGATATGCACTGTAGCCCAACTAATCCACCCATACGTGCAGATTTGGCGACCAGAGGCTAAACAACAAATCTTGTTTAATTAAGTTAATGCAGCTCATCTTTCGCTTTGGAAATTCTCAAGATCCTGTGATCCTAGTTGATAAAGATTTCTTACCTAAAATGCTTTAGTATAGGATTTTAAACATTATCAAAAGAAAAGACGATGCAACCAATAATTGGTAGACATGAATAACTATTACCAGTTAAAAGATCATGAACAGTTGGTCTTGTAATTGATCCATAATTTTGATTATCAAGACTTCCTTCTGATTTGGGTATTTTTCAGATTTGTTTCCTTGTGGAAAATTCAATCACACTACTGCCAAAATCATCCTACGACGATTGTACGCGTCACACTCACACGAGTTACTGGTTCTGATAAAAGAAGATGTGTGGACTTAAGTTGGCCAAAAGATGATGGGTTTGAATGTGACGCGCCTATTATGGTGGGATGATGACGACAGGATTCATAAGCTCCAAAGCAATTAAAGCGCGTGAAAATCCTATGAACAACATTTTAGGCACGTTTTCTGCCATCCACAAACCTAGCCATCAACACCAAGTTTTCTGAATTTTGACACTTGGAAGTTGGAACACGCAATACAACGCTGGAACTATCCTTGAAAGTCTTTCTCCAGTGTCAAACGTGTGAAAATGTATCTTGAACATATGTTGTCTTGAAGGGTACGAACCATTATCACTAAACCGCAAGTGGCACTGACATAGCGACCACGGAAGCTTAATTTGGATGGGTGGGTATGTATATTGACAAGAATAGTGCTAGTGGTCCAAAATCAGCAAACATAAACTGGAAAGTGGAAAGTGGAAACTTGATTGATTCCTTTACTTGAGCACTATGGCATTCTGATCATTCATCTTTTTTAAAAGTAATCTACCAGTGTCCAACTCTACACTTAACCCTCTCCTCAATAGTTTCTATAGTAAATTGACCGATGTTTGAAACTTTCGCTTCCTAATATGATTAATCACCCTACCTAAAACGGAACCATCCAATATGGAAAAGTGAGTTTTCTGTACTTAAAAACGTAACCATCGAGTATGGTAAAAGAGAGTTTTCTGTAAGTTGAAAATGCTATCTGTACTTGAAACTCAACCATCAAATATGGTAAAAGAGAGTTTTCTATAAGTGTAAAATGCTATCTTCTTTTCCCCTCGTGCACTTCAAACTTATCTACTACTCGAATCAATCAAATTATGATTTTCTTCAGGCTTGATTTACGGAATTCACGAGAAATAATAACTCCAACTTTATAACCCGACTTGACTTTAGTTTAGAAGTAACATAGCTCACTTAGTAATGGAGTAAGTAATGTTTCAGTTACCCTTAATGTGCGCAATTAGCTTAATTTGGAAAGGGAAAGAGAACAGAACATGGAAGGTGTCTAGGAAGAGGATAATGGGAATAATTACCTCGATAAACACTGTCTTCAAAAGCCTCCCAGAGACAGTGGTGATATTTGCTGTAATGATTTTGAATCTCAAAGATTCGAACACCTCGCATAGTTTAACCATCGTGTCTGTTTTATCACTGCACGTCAAGCTCACCAGAATAGTTCTCTCTCCCATGTAAGCCACTCTCAGCTGCGAGTATATGCAACAGTTTAACAACCAAGTTTGTGAACTAGTCG
The DNA here is from genome assembly GCA_027568895.1 of Erythroxylum shatona. Classification (NCBI taxonomy): domain Eukaryota; kingdom Viridiplantae; phylum Streptophyta; class Magnoliopsida; order Malpighiales; family Erythroxylaceae; genus Erythroxylum; species Erythroxylum shatona. Next base: position 1,233,364 of record JAOSBK010000008.1, read on the forward strand.
AATTGAAGAGAAATTAATGTTTTTAGAAACAACAGGGGAATGAGAAATTACTTCAAGAACTTCAATAGGAGACTTTCTTAATCCCCCATAATCATAGCCCCACCGTTCAAGCTTCTTTTTCTTGGATCTCAAGAGAATTGGCAACTGTTGCTCGAAATCGTAGCCTGGGTTATTCAGTTTCCTTGATTCAAGCTCCATAATCTCGGCTTGGATCCTCCTCTCTTGTTCATGCAACTCTTGTATGTAATCAATGGCGTCCTTGATTATGGAAGCCTTGTCCATCTACATGGAATTTTGTCAAACATCAACAGAACTACACACGCAAAGGGTTCAATTTGACAACAAAAGGCAGAAACAGGACTAACTATTCATTGCAGTCAGAACCAGACAAAGTGAATGCAAAATCCAAAACTTTCCTCACCTTGCTAATATTAGGGACCACAGATCTGAGTGCGAACAGCCTTTCATTAAGCTTCTTCCTTCTGTTCCTTTCAGAGACAATATTCTTAGAGGCGGCCAATGAAGCCGCTCCGTCCGGCGAACTTGAGTCATAGTACCCTGAAAATGCCTCATCCATTGCCCAACTGCTTCAAACCGCACAACCCCACATGAGAAAATTAACCATAAAAATCAAAACTTATCTCTCAAAAACCATGTAAAACAAAAAAAAAGAAATAGAAAATAGAACTCTCAACTAGGTCCGCTAGCTACCTATCAAGTTCTTCATTTTGTAGGAACATTTTGGTCTCCCAGTAGTTCTGGTACTCATCGCCAATATTATCAATAGATTCCATGGAACAGGACGTAGATTATGAGTTTACCCCACACAAACTTTTGGCAAAGAGAAAAACAGTGATTCCTTCTTGAAATGGTCGGTATCCTGTCTCTTCTGTTCTCAGTGCTCACGCTCCTTTACAGTAACTGCATGAAGTGCGGAACTCGTATTTATAGAGAGGAAACTGGAACGAGGTTTAATTTAACCCCATAACTTCTTAGAAAGATCACCACCGTCCAGACATAATCATCTTATGGTCTAATTCTTCAAGGACGCGTGGGGCCCTGATTGCATATTTGGTTATTTAAATTTTAAAGTGTTACTTACGCTACCACCCAAAAAAAAAAAAAGGTGTTACTTACGCTGTCAGCTTTACCGTTGTCCGTGTTGAGCACGCTCCCAATGATTGGGAATAATCCCAGGTTACTTTAGTTAAAAAGGCTGTTATGTGGCATGGTCGTTGCATTACACGGGCTTCCGAAAAGAGTAGGTTATGTCTAGCTTAGTAACACGGCCACATGTACGGTGAAGGTGAAACGGTATACTAAGTACGTAGGCCTACCAGACAACGTCGCTTTACTTCTTGTTATAATATTTTGATTCTAAGCTTTCACTAGGAGCAGGAATTTTACAACCTGTAACTTTCAAGTTTGAGTTAATATGATCATAATTGTTTTTCTTTTATCTTAAGATCAAACTTGAAAAAGATAACAACTTTTTTAAAAAATAGTACCTGCGTATTGACCTTAGGAAGAGAAAACTTGTCGTATTGCAAGAATGCATTGAAAGGCTTGCAATCAATTACCAATCTTTGTTTACCGTGCTTTTGTTCTGAACATTTATTCCCATAGAATACCTAACAAGCTCAATATGACTTTGTGAGCTCAATGAATCCTTGCTTCAGAAGGATAACACACTCTGCTTGTGCGAGTTCGAGGTCATCATGATTCATCCTGAATGCGTAGCTTTCGTAGGATTAGTATTCTCGTTCTTTTTAAAGGGTAGATTTATAAAAAAGTCAGCATCTTTCAAAGAGGATATAGATGAGTAAACTGTGCATGTGATTCAAAACAGTAGTCTAACAGTTTATCTCTTGACGTATATGGTGTAGGAACCTGAGAAAGATTAATCACATTTTTTATTTCAGTGTAGGCATTGAAAAATAATCAATACCTGAGACCTATGGGTAGGATCTATAAAGGTGAGGCTTTATTGTAAACATCCATACCAATAAAAATATCTGGGCCAGGTAGATTGCTTCCAAACACTTTAGTCCAAACTATACACTATGGAAAGAATCTTATCTCGATATTTCTCTTTAAAATAAGCCCGATCTTGAATGAATTGCCATCTGTAGTAGTAAAACACTCATGTAAGATATATGATTCAAAAGGTAAAATGTTGGGCTTCATAATCGTATGGCTGGATCCAGTATCCATAAATCCAATAGTTTTGATGGGGCAATTATATTTGTCTTGTCCAAAGAGTTAGATCTGGACATATGGTCGTTGGACTAGAGTACGATCCAATTTCATACAATTCTAATGTAGCATGTATAGAGAATCATTCCCTAGAGAAATAGAGGAATCAGAGGATTCATCTTCAGAGGTCGTAATAGAAACAACAAACTTAGTGTCTTCATCTTCAGTAGATTTTTCCTCAATAAGATCTTTAAAGTTATTGTAAGAATGAATAGGCAAAATTGATTGCATCTACTTCAATAACTTGACATCTTTTTTGCTTTTGTGAGGACAAGTACGTGCAAAGTGTCCTGCTTGTCTACAGAGAAAACATCGATAAGCTTCCTGGGAATGATGGGATTTCTTCTTGAAGAATCGAACAAACAACTTTTTGAGAATGATGGGATTTCTTCTTGAAGAATCGAACAAACTTTCATTTTGTTCCATCTTTTCTCAAGTTTTCCTTAAGGGCTTGTATCCTTCCATTTGTCTGCGAAACTTTCTTCGATGATAGACATGTCTGTGATGAGATTTCTTCTTGTTTCTATAATCACAGTTCTTCTTCTAATATTTGCACTTAATCTGAAGATAAGGCTTCTTGAAAGCCTGTTGGAGAAGTGGACCACCTTTAACGATGTTCTTGAATAAGGCATGTTGATCACACAACTTATCAAGAGAGGTAGATTTCTCAAAGAGATATATTAGTCATATCTCTTTGCAAAGAAACAATGGTTCGTTGTAGCTTTAGTTGCAGTTGATCTGGAAAGGACGAGATAAAAGTATAACGAAGGTTAACATCATTATATTCATTCAAAAGATAATACCTTTTTGTAATATGTTGAAAATGCTTATGTAAATATCGCTTGTCAAGTAAACAACATTTCATTGCAAAATACTCCTGACGGATATGCTTGTCTATAAGCTGAAAGTCACCAATGAATTCATTGTGAATGATTCCAAGAAGAGCTTCGACTGTAGTGACTTGGATATACTAAAGTCTTCGATAGTCGTTAATACTTTGCCACCATTCTCACAAAGTATCAGTGAAACGAGAAGTAAACTTAGACAAAATATCTTGTAAAGGATTATTCGATCGAGTCATTTGTAGATTTATCCATGCACCGAATTCATGCAAGCGATCTCTCCATTTCTTTGGGGGAGATCGGCAAAAATAAACCAAGGTCCTGAAGTCTCCTTGGTCTGTGCAATTAGTTGAGTTGATGCTGCTTATGGTGTTGGGCACTTTTTTGAAAGTACATTATGGTATCTTTGGGCACTTTCAGCCCTCTATACCAATGTTTTCACCTTGTCTCCTCTTCAGATCTACCAACATCTATGTGAAGTGAACAATAAAAGGTCTTTGTTATGGAAATTTCTTGAGTGGATTCAACCATTAGATCAATATAAACAACAATGTTCTATGGTTATTTCACAAAATCGTCTATGGAAGGCTTCTGTTAGACGACAATCTGCTCGTTGTTACTTCATCCTTCATCGTCCATATCGTGAAACATATACTGGTGCTCTTTACACTGAACATCGTATCCATTTTTATCATACATCATTATATTGGCCACGATATCAAGACAATGTGCTTCAATCTTAAAGAGATAAATCCTTTCCCCAATACATCGATCATTTCCTCTTCTATTGGATCTTATCCAGGTGAATTTGTTCCTGGGTAAACTAGAAGCACCAGATGTTGACATACCAAGTACCAATAGTCCTCAATATGACATAGAAGAATCAGATTCAGATCTTGCAGGACCTTCTTAGCCTTTTAACTCAGTCTTCCAGGATGCTCAAAACCCTAATGGTTATTACAGTCCTAATGAAGACGAGTTAGATAACTTCCTGCATAAACTTCACATAAGTGAGCTCAGTCCTAATAAGTGACCAAAGACTTCTCCAAGTCATTATGACAGTTCAAGTAATCCAAACTCTCCATCCAATTTGCAATCATGGCATGAACCAATCCTGATAAATAATACCTTGGATGCCACTACTATGGGACTTGTCTTTTTAGGAGTTTACTTTTGAGCCTTTTGATAAAAGAGAATCTTTGTGGCCCACAAACGACTATGCTAGATTCCTTCTTATCATCATACTGTTTGCTTTTTAAAAAGTTGTTTACTTTTTCAAAGTAGCTTTGTTAAAGGTGTGATGATTGTGTTTAAAGTTGTTTTCCTTTTTAGAGTTGTAATTACTGTGTCTCTTGAGAGTTTTACTTTTATGCCCTTATTTTGCCTATAAAAGCAAGGTTTTTCCTTCATTGTAAGTACGACGAGATTGAAGAAGTTTTATTTTTAATGAATATTAGTTTAGGTGTTTTTCCATTCTCTCTAAGTTCTCCCTCTCCTAAAAGCTTAAGTCTTTAGTAATGTTATTATCTGTCATTATACAGAGATAAGTATGCTCTACACTCGCCTCTTCTAAGAATCTTATGTATCAGAAAGTCTAAGATAGTCTATAACTGCATAAAACAATTCCGTTGTGAGATTAGAGTTTAATAGGGAAAGAGTGTATGTACTGTCGTGACTACTGTTTCAAAAGGGAAAAAGTGTTGTGAGAGTGCAAGGTTCCTAAGAGGAAAGTTGAGAGTTATGTGCCTGTGTAGAGAAGGGCTTCGTGTCTAGACCATCATACCTAGAACTTACCGCTAGTTACAAGGTTCCCATGTTATTCCAGAATAGTCTACCAGATACTACAGTAGCCTACAATCCGACTTTAGTTAGTCTATGGTCTGCTTAAAGGTGTTGTTTTAGCTAGTTGGTTGTTGTACTTTCCTTGTGTGCCCTTCAGGATCCCCCAGTTGATATCGAAGCAATCTTTCATGTCTTAACTAGTAGTAACATTGTCTCTTGGTAAGAGTGAGTAAGGAGAGAGCCCAATAGTAATGGAAACACTACCAAATGACCCTGTTCATTTGTCTTCAACTTTATCTATGTCTAGTTTACCTCTAGTGTTAAGCATGTTTTATCTAATCATGTTGAAAATCTCGTTGAAATTACCCATATTCATGTAGAAAATCGTGTTTACAATTATTCTTTACCTTTGTTGAGTCCTTACAGTATCTATTCTCATGATCATTCTTCGTCAAGAAGTATACGTACTATTTTGTCTACATCTAAACCAAAACTCAAAGAAATAATCCAATGTTTCAGATTGGAACAGTGTGGCCTTAGATATACTACAGCATAACAGTATGTAAAGTTTGAGATCCCAAAAGAGTTGATTTCTCTTTGGAGAGAACACAATCATGCACATCTTCATGTAGGAGCTATACGCCTTGTTCTCACACTTTATGGAAGAAAGAGAATAACTGCTACAACCAGGATATCTCTTTTAGACACTGCCTATACAACATACCAAAATGCTTTGATTGGTACTGTTGACTACTCTCAATAATGGAAATGTCATTCTGACAATAGCACTTGATTTCAACATCAGGTTGGATGATTCCACTTTGTCTGAGTTGCAAGTTTAGATTCATATTACTGAAGCAGATCAAGATTTTATAGCCATCATAGATACCTTATATCACCAGATGATCTATCGTCTACAAAATCATGCTTTGGACCTTAACTTTCCAAATTCTACTTCGGATGTTCTTTATACGGTTGTTGATCATTCTAATGATCAGACTACTATCATCTAAATCCCGAAACAATTACCAATTATGGAGCTTGAAAAGTTGATGTCTACTGAATGGATCACCAATTACCAAAAGTTGTTCTATGTGTCTCATCGACACTCTTTTCATACAACAACTCCTATGATTATGAAGACATTAAAAGATGGAACGATAAAGTCCATCTATACAAAGCCCAACGAAGATCCATCTGGACCTTCTACATCCAGTGCTATATTGCTGATTCAACCTGTATTTTCTCACACGGAAGATAAATATGGTTATCCTATCCATTATTTTAAATCTAATGGAGATCCAATTTACGCAAACCATCATCATGAACACTTTGTATGAGATGTTAACTCATCTATCTGCAAACCTGACTGTGAAGTCTGTCTCAACCTTGAGCTAGATTGGAAAAGTTTTATTTTCAATTAATATTAGTTTGTGTGTTTTCCATTCTCTATAAGTTTTCCCTCTCCTGCAAGCTTAAGTCTTAAGTAATGTTACTATCTGTCATTATACAGAGACAAATATGCTCTACACTCGCCTCTTCTGAGGATCTTGTGTATTAGAAAGTATAAGATAGTCTATGACTGCATAAAACAATTTCGTTGTGAGATTAGAGTTTAACAAGGAAAGAGTATAGGTATTGTTGCAACTATTGTTTCAAAGGAGAAAAGGTATTGTGAGAGTATAAGACTCCTAAAATGAAAGATGAGAGTTGTGTGCCCATGAAGAGAAGAGCTTTGTGTCTTGGCCATCATACCTGGAACTTATCGATAGTCACAAGATTCCCATGTTGTTCCACAATAGTCTACTAAATACTACAATAGCCTATAATTTGACTTTGGTTAGTCGATAGTCTGCTCAAAGGTGTTATTTTAGCTAGTTGGTTGTCATACTTTTCTTGTGTACCCTTTGAGGTCCCCTGGTTGGTATCAGAGTTGATCCATTATCAACTTACATATTTTTTAGGAGGGAGGTTTCTATGCAGACGATACTGCTCCAAGAGATGCCAGGCATCTTCACCCGTAGCAATTCAGTAATGAGTTTGCTTTTCAGTTGATTCAAAGGATGATTCAGAAATAAAGATTCAAGTTGTTTGAAGGGGGATAATGAGGCTGTAGGTATTTGAGGCAATCAGGAAAATGCAGGAGTCTCCCTAATGAAAGAGCTCAGTTTGGTAGAGGTGGGAAAAGGTAGGAGGTTAGGATTAGTATTTTGAAGTTGAAACAAAGAATCATGCCTAGCCAATTGTCAAACCAAAATGAGATTTTTTTCCCATTCTCAATTACGCAGGAGACATCATACTGTACTAAATTCTTTACAAGAATTAGTTGGTTCAAAAAATAAGAATGAGAATGATTTACATTAATTTCTTAAATACACTTGCCTTTAAGGAAGTAGGAATGGAGCCATCGGATCCATACCGGTTGCTTATCCTTCCTCCTTTGGCTGAGCGTGAAAAATAAGCTTAGCATTGCGAATCGGTTATCCTACATTGATCTTAATAGATCTTGTCCACTCTTTTTAACGCATGACAAATCAAGGGACCATCTCTTCTTTTTATGTTTGACTGCTACCTTGATTTAGAAAAAGGTTAAATCCTTTTGTGGCAGGAATAGATCTGAAAACTCACTAAGTTCTACCATCCAGGGGATCGTCTATCCCAAAAGTCGAAAGAGGGACATTTATCATAACTATGAATCTGACAGTTTAGTCCAATTGGAAATAAAGAAATGCGAGAAGATTTACGACCAATAGCAAAATGGTAGAAAAAGTTGTCGCTAAAATAACTAGAGGAATCGAGGGATTCTTATTCCTGCAGAACCATTCACCACCTAGCCATTAACCCTTATTAATCAGACCAACCAATAAAGTTATCAGTTCTCTTATCTCTTATTTGGACATCTGATATTTTGTAACTACATTATTTACTAATTCAAAATTTTCTTTTAAAAAAAAAACTTACATTTTAAAAATAAGTTGTTTAATTAGTTAATTATTAAGTATAATAACAAGTTGAAAATATAATTAATTCATTTCAATTTAATTTGACTCTCTTAAAATACAACTTAAATTATGTAAAATAATATTGTTGTAAAATTTTTATTTAAAATAATAAAAGATTGAACTATTGAGGTCAAATTTCAAACCATCTTTTGCTTACGCTTACTCGATTTCCCCTCGACCTCAATTTAACCAATTGACTCTATACACGCAAATCTCTACATTTTCTACCGACCATAAACTCAAAGTTAATTAACTACATTCAGTTAAGTAATTAAGGGAGAACTCATAATTCAAGACACCAATTAATGAATCCACCGATGAATCACTATTACTAGTTCTTTCTTCTTTCAGTGGAAGTCCTCCACCATCCCTCAACACTCAAATTGCTCCATTAAAGGAACTCACTCCTACGACTCCGAAATGAGTGTTCGCATAGTTTTTCCTCTCTGGGAATTAAAGCTAATTAACTTGTATTTATTGATATTTCTAATTCTCTTTAATACGTTCATACTAAATATTGGCTCGATTAAGACAGAAACATTGAAAACTTTTACAGAGTTCAGTGTACTGTTACTTTAGGTCGTGTTTTCCATGTTTGAAAGTCTTAATTTTGACTCAAGAACATCGCCTACAATATCATAACACACTCATCTCGTGAGAATTTCAATCAACATGAGGGCATACGTCTAACCTATTTCCCACTTAATTAGGTTCGACTTAATGTCCTAACCAACTCTATTTTTATCATTTTCTTCTTAACCACAATTACTGTCTCAATTTTCCTAAAAGAGATATTTTTTCAGGTGCGAGCGGTACACCTGTTTTGAATTTAATAAATTATAAAATTTGATTCGTCATATCTTTTAAGTCTACCTGGTAGAACGTCCATGGATAAGTGTTCGTAATGTCACATCCGAGCATGATCCATGACAAATTTAGAACTTAAAAGATATACACTTTTGTCATCATTTCCGAGTTGTAAGAAAGGAACCGGTTGAAAATTTTATGCAAACAAGAACAAAAACAAAAACGGAAATGTCAAAGTTGGACAGAGGTGATCGAATTCCCATTGATAGATTAAAATAACACTTATGTATAAATAAATTAAATATTAATTTCTTTTATTTTTTTAAAACTCGTATCTCAATTTTACATTAAAAAAATTTTCGAAGAGTAAACATAACGACGAGTTCAAATGTCACCTTTAAATAGGCTATTCAAATTTATTTTAATTTTATAATTACAAATAATTTTATTTAAAAATTTTAAAATAGTTTAAATTAGGTCGAAATAAATTAAAATTGTTAAGTCTATTAAAAGTGCTCTGCGTGTGGACTTACCAAAAGGAAAACTCAAATTGGGGAAGTTCCTCCTGATGGAATAATGTTCCAATTCCATGTCTAGTCTACGAAGAGGGCTCCGCGTGTGGACTTACCATAATCTTCTACCCAGCGTCATCCATGTAATCACCAAAACTAAAGATCAATTTGGAGACTTCCATAATCGACCCACCTGACCTTTCTTTACATCGTTCTGAGTTTGTTTTATGGCAAAATGAGACTGCTCCGGACTAATTTTTGGACTACCGAGAAACCTTTAAAGATGGAATCTGTTAAGATCTAGGTTCTGATATTTTATTCGGTGTTTTAAACGTAGATATGGGCTTTACTAGGGAATCCGATTAATATCCACACTATCCGATCCAAAAAAATAAATGTGGAGACTAAAAAATAGATTTTAAATGGATGCTGAAAAATTGATGTGAATATGGATTTAGATATAGGTCTAGTGACTACCCGAACCGATAAATACCCATACTCTACCCATTTTTATTAACTATATTTTTTCATTTTTTCTTGAATATTTATGGTTAAATATAATAAACTATTAATGTTTTCTTAGAAACATAGTTTTAAAATCTTCACTTTACTCCCCAGTCCTTACCTTTTTCATCATATTTTATTTTCTTATAGGATGATAATAATGCAAATGATATGGAAATAGAGTTTTTAATGTTGTGGAGTTCACGCAAAGACAATTTGAAGCTTTGGATATTTCAGTCTTTGTTTCAGTTCTTGATTGTGAAAAATATATGTT